>CAEFZX010010206.1:0-11366 GCA_903066825.1 Alfaro cultratus
CCTTCCCTGACCCTCCAGGTTGGCCACACCCTTCTACTCCAATTACTTCTTGTAATAAAACTTTTGGTGAAACGTCCTCTTGTTTTGGCTGCGTTTTGGGTTCTGGCTGATTCTGCTTTTAACATTACAATATATATATAAAAACTGCTTACATTGATGTACCTCAGCTCTTAGAATCTCCTAGGCCACATGAACTGGAGATCTGAAGGTGATCATAAGGGGAAATATCATGTTCTTTGGAGTGAAAAACCTTTTGCATAACATATCTAGTGTACACAACAAGAAGAGGCCAAACAACATATCAAATGACAACATTTGATAGTCCCAGTCATGTCTGATGATTGGCTGCGGTCTCCTGGTCATAAACTAGGATTCTGTTTTTAATGTGCCGTAATTTAGCCTTCAGGTAGTCACAGCGTTCCTTCTTCTCCAGAAAAGCAGGATCCTGTAAAAACACACGCATCACATTTTGTTGTTTATTGCTGTAAAATGTACCTGTCCTCTCATTTCTCACTTCCACTCCACCAAAATTGTCTGATTAATTCTGTCAATGATTTCAAATAAAACCTCATATAATTTGACATCCGTGAAGAGTTTTTTTTTTTTATGGAACTGCTCATTTATGAGAGTGTTTGTGCAATCGTACCGCAAGAGTTAAATCTGTTTTTCAGTGGAATCAATAAAGATAAGCAAGTTCATATTTTGTGACTCAATCTCTTCCACTTACGTTTTTTTTGTCTTGATATGTTTTTAAAATATTTTGAATCCTCTGTTGATCCTGTTAAGAATGTAGAAATAGATTAGCTTGACAATCCAAATCAGACACCTGGTTTAAATTGGCCTAAATGTGATTTACCCTGAAAATCATTAAGCACAGGATGGAAACCATCAGTCTTACCTCCAAGCTCTTCCCTTTTCTGGGAAGTTGATTCACCATAGTATCCAGCTCTCTGAACCTATTGAGGGTTGTAATGATGTCTCTGTGAAGGTCCTTGTACTCCAGGTACTGGTCATTGAAAACAGCCTTGTACTTTTCCCGTTCCTCTTCAGATCTGATCTCTGGATACTTACTGCAAAGAAACAAGATGGAACCTGTTGAGTACAAATTCATTCTGCCTTTATGCTGTACATGGGATTGCTGTTGATTAGTCAGATCTGAACTTACATTATGTAATCTGCGATGACAAGTACTTTGGGTGTATGATTGGACACAGTAGCTCTGTTTGGGCTGACACTGGATTTATGAACATTAGGGGGCAGTTCAGGTTGGCAGTTACTGTCTTTATTCAAAGGTTTATCAGCCTCATCCCTAAACGATATCTGTTTTGTTCTTTGTGTGTTTAGGGAAATGGTCTGGTTAAACTCACCCTGCAGCAAAAAGAAAAAAAGGAAAAAAAAATCATTATCGTGAAACACGAACCAGCAAATTAAATGATGTAATATAAGTTGCAATATAAATAATTTCCACAATAGCACAAAATTAACAAAAGAAACCCTTTGGAAGACAGAAATAGGTAAGGAGAAAGATGCAAATTTCATGATTTGCTCTTATTTGACACATTTAGTGGTTTCCTTGACATCCCTTGACCAGGTTGTGGCTGTGTGGTTGTGATGTGATATAAAACAAAGTAATCTGGTATAATTGTAATTAATATTCAAATAAATGTTTTTTATTAAATTTAGCTACATATGTTATATTAGACGACATATCAGTAGTACAGCCATTGTTGCCAGACTCTTCTTTAAATATACATTTTCACAGTTGGTATGGCGCTGGTATCATCGTCATGGTACCACATGGATGGAGATGAACTCATCTCCAGCCTCTGGGAGTGACCCAACCTTTCACAAATGTTTAGCAAAGCATATCTGCTCGATTTTTTTCACACATATGGAACTCGTGAATTCAATTATTTTAATGGGCAAGCGAACAATTTGGAAAATATAGTTCATTACGAGTAATTTTAACACCAGGCTTGTTGTTGATTAGAGATAGATGTGAACTCAAACATCAAATTCTTCTTTAAAAAAAAACTATTTAAGATGATTGATGCATTCTCCTTGAAAAAAAGCTAAATTCTGTTAAAACCCCAAACTGATATGACATGTAAATATTCATTTATTCTTAATGCTATTTCCCTCTTTAATTTATTCAGAGGGAGATGTTGTTAGTCTCATAGTGCTACAGTTGATGGAAACAGGTTGTATTTTGAGCCACTAAGTTAAATGGTAGCTTTACGTGCGTCCCTTATTGAGGAATTGAAATTTTTTTAAGTTCTATGTATTTACTGGTATATTTATTCACCTTTTTAGTCATATTGGAACCTATATGCTTTTGATTGACAAGTTTAATGCTTTAACCTCCATTTGTCAAAGCAGGGGAATTTAGTGCCACACCTTCTAAGCTAAATATTAATTGTTGTGTTTTTCGTTTTGTTTTTATTGTAACTTGCTGTCAAATTAATTGCCCATTGGTACATAAATTCTGTCTGTCTGTCTGCCTGCCTGTCTGTCTGTCTGTCTGTCTGTCTGTCTGTCTGTCTGTCTGTCTGTCTGTCTGTCTGTCTGTCTAATCATTTATGTTCATGACCTGCATATTATTTGTCATAAAGAAATTCTCTATTTCTAGTAATCATGAACAGATGATGCTTTTTTTTGCTACATTTGAAAGGAACAAAAGTGGGAAAGTGATGCAAGTAGTCCTCCATCCTTCCCATACCTCCATACAAGGAAGGCTGCCAAGAATCAGCCTCTGCAGGTTTACCTTTTGGTCAGCGTTGTGCCTGACCTTCCGAACAGCCTCATGCCTCCACATCTTCAGACAAACCAGGAAGCTTCCCAGGTACATGATCATATTGATAAAGATGAACGCTGTTCCTGCCATCTGGCCTCCGTCAACTCGACACAGATTGGCCATGATGGGGTTAACCCCGACCGTCATGTGGCACAGCCCCCCTCGATTCAAGTCATTGATGTATACGATCCCTGCGGCCAGGTAAAGCAGGAACAGGGCCAAGTTGATGAAGGCCTCTGTCAGGGGCCACCAGGAGGAGTCCAGGAGGATGGTTCGATAATACATGGTCATTCCTGTCACTAGCAAACTCAGAGTAATCATCCAGGAGATTCCAGCTACAGATAAAACGAAGGCAGTCATAGGCCCTGTGTAGCTGTACCCAGACAGTCCGAGTCCATTGTTGTTTATTCCACTGTAGAGCCCATAGGTGTTGAACCACTCACTGTCCTTTTGTATGTAGGCAATGACACATGCAGACACCATACCGCCAAACAGGAGCTGGAGCCCAGCCAGCAGTCTGAGCAAACCCGGCCATGATTTCAAATAGGAGTACTTCTGCTGATAGACCTCCATCTTGGCGGCGTAGTACTCTGCAGGGTGGATGCTGGTCAGCAGAGACTCTTCCTGTAGGCTCTGACAGAAACACTCTGGGGTGGTTTGTCTGAGCAAAGACTTCTTTGAGTCTTTAGTGGAGTTCCCTGATGACTCATCCCAGCTCCTGCGCTCCAGGAAGGGACTCACCGGGGGGCTCACCCTGGTCCCATTGGGAAGAATCTGGATTCCAGTTCTGGTGGTTTCAGAATCACTCTCTCCTGCACGCTTATTTATGATCCCACCCAACGATTTAGGAATGAGGGATCTAAGTTTGGACTTCATGCTCCTTTTGCTGTTTTCAGCCTCAGATGGAGAGCTGGATGTGAAGCTCTTGGACATGCTGTCTTCATCACTGTCATCCGACACACGGTTAGGCGGAGGTGTGTGAATGACCCACACAGGCACTGCTGGACTGGTGGGGGTCTTGTGAGAAGAAGACCCGTCTTCACCTAGGTGTTCTTGCCCCTTGAATTTTGCGCTCCAGTTTCTCATGCTGTGGGAACATTTGAAAGCTTCATGAGGCAAGAACAAAAAACATATGAGGGTAATTAATATTGTTTTTCACTTATTAAAGGGGCAGTATTGTGTTTTCCAGCCACATAGTGCCATTTTATAGCACTATCAGGTAACTATGGTAAATATCAAATAAGACTTAGAAGAAACTTGACATTGTAATTTAATGCCTTGAAATTGGGCCTCTGTCGCTTTAAGAAACTTCTTCTTCTGACACTCTGTCTTCAGGAAGTCAACACAACTTTGCTCATCCTCTGAGAAGTAGCTCTCCTATAAGTAGCTCAGCAGTTCCATAGTTGCTAATTGCTGCTGGCTAGTCTGAAGGAGCTGAGTGAGGGAATCGTTGGGGGGGCTTCTCTGCGAGGCAGAAGCTCTGAGGAGGAGCTTCATCTTTGAAGGCGTTGCTATGTCCGTCTAGGTGTTTTGCATAGCTGAATGGTTGCCATGGAGGTTAAAGGATTTCTCAAATATGCATGAAAGAATCAAGGAAACACTTCAGGTATATTATGGAATACCATTATAACATGATGTAAATGTCAAAGATTTTTATTTTACATCATACTGCCCCTTTAACCAAACTTGAGGCTCTGAAAAATGTTCCAGTAATCATTCTGTTTTCCATTTTGTATACAAAGTCTGAATCACACATTGGCGTCTTATTCAGGTGTTGGAGCAACAAGTCACCTACTTGGGAGCGGCTAAGTATGAGGCGTTTTGGTAAAAAATATAGTTGGTGATTTTACAGAAAAACTACAGATTCAACACGTTGGACACAAATGTTTATGAACTGTGTGATGCTGTGAGCGCTCCGGTGAAGACATCTGCACATTGTTGGAAAAAACAAAAACAAATCATCATCCTCCTACGACTTCCTGTCGTCTTCTTTGCCACTGGCTGTTGATCACATGATTCAAGAGGCAAAAAAAGTTTCGATGTAGCCAGGAAACTGTCTCATCATAGCTCAAAAACTTTTTAATCAAAAAACAAGATTTGTGTTTTTATTGAGCAAAATTTATGTTCATAATTCCAAATTGCACAATTTTGTGGTTAAAACGTAGCTACTGCTACAGTTATAGACTTTGGTGTCTTTTGGGTGTGTATCTTGAACTTTTCAAACTTTTCATCATGTTACAGTGTAACAATAAAAAGTTGGGAACGTTCATAATACGACTGCTTTTCCACAGGACTGTATAACAAGACCTGAGAGATGAGTGTGAAGCTGTTACATCAGCAGGAGCAAGTACCACAGTGTACGTTGAAAAACGTCAAGGCCATTAGTCTGTATTTCTTGGTTCAAAACCGTTCAGAATTACTTTAAACCCACTACAGACAAAAAAAAAAACAAAAAAACAAACATTTCAAATGAGTCCTCTTCTCTGCTACTCTGTGACAAATCAGAGAAGGAGCCCAGCGGGCCTTCAGTGTAGCCTAGACTAGTCGTGACTCACAGCAACACAGCAAAAACATTCAAAACACAAATCCTTACCTTCTCTGTTTGGCTGCAGCTCTGTGGTCATGCAGAGGGTTAAGTAGCTGCTTTCAGAGGAACTGGATAGTTGATAAAAGCAGTAATATGGCCGTGGTGTCCACCAGGCCCAGGCTCTCAGTTGACTCACTACAGGTTTCAAACAAGGCAACGAGCCAGAGTACGTGGGGAGCTGTGAGGGGAGTAAACGCTTAATCATTAAGCCCTGACTGCGGCTGTGCAGCTGCCGACTGGCACTATGTGGTTAATCTGTGGGAGAGAAAGACAGGTAGCAGCAGGGAATCAAGCTAGTGTTCCCTGCCGGTAAAAGGCATTAATATCTTCCATATTTCCTGGAAATCACATTGATGCTGATTTCTTGATTAGAAAAAGAAGAGAAAACTAATTGTCTACCTGCTTCATAGCCTACTGGGTACATCTGAAAGCCCAGGAGGTTTATTAGTATTAAAAATATCACTTTGAATTATCAGCTTCTGCAGAAGATTAGGCTTTTTCTTGGAGACAATAGTTTATACAATCTGCATATTATCAGTCACATCCCATCTAAAATACTTCTTTATCATTCTTTTATTTATGAATAATTCATCCCCATCTCAGCTGTGTCATATTGTGCTACACAGAGAGCTGGCTGTGTGCCACTAGAGGGCAGCAAACCTCTGCGTTTTACAGCTTCTCTTCCCCCATCTCACGCTCTCCAATTTGCTGTGCTTCTTTACCATGTTTACAATTTTACAGTTTTTAATCTGTCGCCCTTTGGCCGTACATGGTTACATAAGATGACAAGTAAATGCAGCAAAGAGAGTTTATTGACTATTTGGGATTTTTAATTTGGTTTAGTGTTTCCAAAGAGCAAACAGCAGCAGGTGAAGGTAAAGAAACGTCTCATCTGTATGCCCCCCCCCCCCCCTCGGTTAAGTTACATATCTTCACTTCAACATTGAGTTTCACCCTTGAACATGTCACTGGCCCAGAGACTCGTACTGCATGTGTATCTGTTCTGTGCCAGCGATCCTTCCAAAAACAGCATGGGTTTTCATCAAGCTTGAGGCAAGGACATCTGCAGTCCACTCCCCACTGCCCCTCTGGAAAACACACATTCAGGAAGACTACAGTACGCTTTGTCGATACAATGCAACCAAGACATATAATATAACTCACGCTCTCTCAAGTGAGTCCCACCAGTAGCCTTGGCCCAGGGCTCGCTCGTCTGCTGCTCCTCTGCATGTGCTTTTCTGCCAGCAGAAGCATCTGTCCTGCAAGTACTGGGGACTCTGTATTATAGTGTAAGATTCATAGTTTACATACAGCTTTGGAAAAAATGAAGAGTCCACTGCACTGAATCCCACTGAAAACATCATGGGTATTCCAATCAAATATTGATTTCTGAACTCATCCTGAGTTAAAATACTAGTATTGTTGTTTCTAAATGAATATGAAATAAATAAATTTAGGGTAAAGCTCAGGGTTTGGCTATAGAAATTGATGTAATATAAATGGAAGTCAATGCAAAGTCCTTGTGAAGAAAGAAAGACGTAGTGTGTGTGTGTGTGTGGGGGGTGGAGGTGTGCAGGTGGGTGAAAAAGAATTTGCCCTGTTAACTTGTGATATACTTCATAAATATCTGCAGTCATTTCTGACATTTAACAGCAGCTTGCTAACCACTGGTACTGACTGTAAAGGTCACTGTCTCCTGTCCCTTTACAGCTCGTCTTAGTCCAGTTCAGCGCTTGTGGCGGATCGTCAAGCACTGGCATATGAAGCTCTGCTGAGCGATGGAAGCTGTCAGTGCAAACATCCATGGCTGTTTATGTGGCTAAAGTTATTTTATTTAATTTTTTTCAGATCCTGCATAAAGTGTAAAATGGGATCATAGATCTTAACTTTCTGGCCTTGGCTGAAATGATTCTGTCATGTGAACGACAACCTGACAAGAATTATAGGACTCAACCTGTACACCCACGCACACCCTGACTCTGGGTGAAGGTGTGTTCCTGTGAAATGTGATCAAAGTGAAGAATCTGCATCCTGGATGTTTAGATGGACAGATGCTCTGCTTCCTTTACAGGTAAATGAAGCAGCGAAACCGTAGCAGCTTTCAACAAACAGGACCATTTGTATCTGTTTATTATGCCTCAGATCTCTCAGAGGGAGGGAGGGGTAAGACAACACAAACACAGAAAGAGTTCAAAAAATGTTGGGTGCTGAGAGAAATTATAGTGAAAAGACCTTTGGTGGAATGAAAAGGTCTTCCACAGCTACTCCCCGACAGTAGACAGTGAGCATTAAAGTGGCCAAAAAGCAAAATCAATACACCCATTCGCTCTGATTTTCCCAAGTGTATTCCTAACCACGTTAGCTGAAGGCGATATGAGGGTATTAAGTGTATGCAACCGTCCGCTGCTCCCTCTTTGGTCATGCAGACAGAGAAGTGTGGCCTGTGATAAATTTAATAAATGAATAAAAACTTCCCTCCTGCCTGCCACAAGCTGTTCCCAAAGGATCTTTTCACAGTGAGATTAACCTCAGCTTCCTCACACACTGGCTCCTTCCTGCGTTGTTCTTCAGCATTAAGGCTGCTGCTTTCCTTTGTCATGTTTTTTTCACCGAGTGTTTTGAAACTACCATCCAGACTTTTCTTTATTTTCTATCAAATAAATGCAGTTCATTTTAGACATAGTGTGGCACTGCGGGAACATGTTGTTTCTGTTCTGTTTTGCTGTAAATAGTGAACTTATTCAAGATTAAATTTATCCTCCCAAAATGGGCTTCCATACAGGATTGGTCTGTGGTGACATGGCATAAGGCAGCTTCTAAAGAAGAACTCCGATCTTTTGTGTTTTTCTAGTTCTTTCTTAATTGCTTATATGCTTCAAATTTATTTATTTTTTGATTGTGAGCTGATGCAGCAGAAAATTACAACCACATAGAGCTAAAATGATTAATTGGACAAATTGATTTGTAAAATGATTGTAATTTAGTAATTGATTAATTGTTACAGGCATTTAATCACTATGCAGGCTCCATAACGGATATTTGCTGACAGAAAAACATTATCAAAGCAGTAATTTAGCCAAAACTGTACAAATCTTAAATGTTGCATTTAAAAAACAAAAACAAAACAACTTTGTCTTTAAATCTGTTCCACCCAAAACTCCCAGAGTGTCATAGTTTTGGCTTCAACACAGTTCAAATCCAGTGTAAAAGTCTTCAGTGAAGCTTCTTTTGCTATCCAGTTATTAATTGGTTAATCCTAAAATTGGTCAACATTTTATCCCTACACTGTATTGATGTTAGGTCAACCATGAGCTTTTCAAAAGTTGATTATACAAATATTTCTTAGCTGCAGATGCATCATTTGCTACAAATAATTAGTGTTCACTAAAGGAATGTTGTTGTTGTTGCATTTCAGGCAATAAAATGTTTAACTGAATTGAATTCTTTGCATCTTTCAGTCTATTTTTAATATTGTGCTTAAGTGGTTAAATTAAGCATCTGCAGATAAAAAAAAAAAAAAATCCAATTAATCGATTGTCAGAATAATCATGAGTTGCAGCCGCACAAACGCATGTCTCATTGTTGCCAGGGAACAATGAGATTTCACTATTGCAGAGCATCAAGCAGAGATGTTATGAGTTCAGATGATATAGAGTCCAACTGTATTAAACATCATGTAACTTTTT
This sequence comes from Alfaro cultratus, assembly GCA_903066825.1. Taxonomy (NCBI): domain Eukaryota; kingdom Metazoa; phylum Chordata; class Actinopteri; order Cyprinodontiformes; family Poeciliidae; genus Alfaro; species Alfaro cultratus. The sequence continues at coordinate 9,068 of CAEFZX010010206.1, forward strand.
GAAATGATAAAAGCGAAATCAAGCATTTACTTGTTATGTGAGTTGTAAATATGGACAGAAACCAATCTGATAGGAGATTTTAAGCAGGAATACCAACATATTTGTAGCAGCTCATTGTCACTGGGATCAGACTCTGAACCAAACACGAGACTGAACCTCCTGCAGACTGAATATCCTGAATTTATGACTAAATCCATCAATTCTTTCTCTCATGTAGTTTATTAATGCTCAGCTGTTCTTCCTCTGGTGATGTCATTGACTCAAATGCACACAAAGAAGAATTATCTTTTTATTCTTCAGTGCATTTTTAAAAAATGTTTGTATTTTGTGAAATCCTGCACTGGAAATCTACAGTTCATTACCCAGATGTGTTTTAAATTATTAGCATATTTGTTGGTAAAAAGTAAAAATGTAAAACTTTTGTTTTGCTTCTCAAATTAACATCATTTTCGTTGTTACAAGCGAAAACAGCTGAAGGTTTACCTCCTTAGGATGTTATCAACACTGGGCATCTGCTGTAACCAGATTGATGTGTTTTTCCCCCCCATTTTTATTAGCACTGGGAAGCAAGATTTTAGTCTGGTTCACATTCAAAGTCTTTGATGATCTTTACCGTCCCGGAGCAGCAAGAACCTCATGAAGTCTGCAGTGGAGCTGTTCCTTGTGTTTCCCCTGCTGCATGTGTCTGCATGGGGTTGTGTAGCAACAACTACAGGGTGAATGACTCTGCCACTCTTGTGGGATATCGGTCCGCTGCCAAATCCCTGCTGAATTGACTGTAATTAATCAGGCTGTGCCTTGTTTGTGCATGTGGACACGAATAGTAGCTTGTTATCTGAGCATTAATGGCACCGTGTGTGAATGCGGGTGTTGTCTGCAGCTCACAGTTCACCCTGGAACAGAGCCCCGACAGCTGCGCGCCCTTCTGAGCACTGTTTACATCTTTATCAATACGTTTTCCTGTAATCATGTTTTAGGATTGCTTCACAGTTTCACAAGAGGGAAAAAAAAAAACTGTGATGTCTGTATCTGTCAACACATTTTGCCAACGATCCTTTTGAGTGTGACAGTTGGTGTTAGGCTGCTGAACTTCCAGTCCTCGAGGAAAGGGGAATGTGAAATAATGCAGAAATTATTGTTTTAAAGAAAAGGTTCATGTTTAACAGCAAAGAAAACAGGGTGATAGTCATTGCTGAAAATGGTTTTAATGGGTAGAATTTCTTCTTACTGAGACAAAAGTTCACCTGCAAAATAAAAAAAACAAAAACAAAACCAAAACAAAACCAGTGAAGAATATACTGGAAACACGGCTATTCCGTTTGCCGTCCAGAAAAGAGTTGATTTATTCCAGTGCTACAATGTACATTATGCATCATGTGGCAGTGTACACAGAACAATGACTGGGTTACAGTTTTACTGCTGTTGGGATGTGTTATTATTCAGCTGAGGTATGTACTGATGCCCCTTCTGCCACTGGTCAGGATAATGAAAGAGTCTGCCATGCTTTCACCTTCACTCATCCACAGTTGTAAGAATATCATACATTTCTTTCATTTGAAAAACAGTTATGATTTCCTTCTTGAGAAGTGACAAATTGTAACTGGTGTTTCCGCAGATATTCATTTATGTGTGTAAGAACAAAATGAACTATTTCAGCAGAGGGTGTTACCTCCTAGCTTCCAAACTTAAAATGAAACAAATATTATCTTGTTGGTCTTCATTTTAAATCATTCAAATACATTTACTGGTAGAGTTAGCTACCATGTTTAGTATCCAGAAGGAATATTCTGTTTTGGAGATCACTTCAAAACGGGACCCAAATCAGTCCTTACTCTTTGCAAAACCACATGGAAAAGACAAGATGTATGTTGAGTGGCTGGTATAGCCACCTGGCCTAGTTCAAACATATATCATTCAGCATTATTCAATTCTGCCCAAGGCAGCGACAAGACATCCTCTGTGTCAGGTACACAGATGTTCAAGTCATTTATCTGAAATTCAAGTTGAGTCTGAAGTCTTCAGTCTGAGGTTCAAGTCAACGCTGAGGTTTTTCACCCAAAGCTGAATGAAGTCTTAATTTTGGGGGTCAACTCAAAGTCAGACCTCAAGTCTCTAAAGACTGAAATAAACATTTTCTCATCAAAAGCAGAGCGTAACAATGCACTGCTGTCGGTTAGGAGCTCATGTCATGCATTACTGATCTTTAGGCCAAAATGAACCAAATATATATATATATATATATATATATATATATATATATATATATATATATATATATTTTTTTTTTTTTTTTTATAAA
>CAEFZX010010207.1:0-25538 GCA_903066825.1 Alfaro cultratus
GCCCTTCAAAATAAAACTAAATTTCACAATAAAAAACTACCTGAACAAATATTCTTCTTGACTAAATTGAATAAAATAAAAAACAAACCATCACACAAATAACTTACGTTGTTCTTATTTATGGCTCTAACAGTGCTAACAGCTATTCCTCCATACACCCTCCTATTAAATATATAACTATGAATATAATGATACCGTAGAGGTAAAACATCAGTGCAACTTGCTTGGCTTTCTCTTTTCTCTTGTTTTTGTTGAAGAAGTTTAAGGCTGTATAATCTACAGGAGGTTCACGGAAAGGAACACTGACGACGTAAACCAAACAGTTCCAGACTTCCTTGCCGGGTCTCGCCTTTAGTGAGATTTACGTTTGTTTGTGCAAACTGCCTCTGTGGCCCCCTCGCTCTGCAGCGACGCAGTGCTGAATCTGTACAAGAGCTGCTTCCTTTTTTTCACTTTCCACTCAGTATTTCTCTTTAACAGCATTGAGAATAGTTAGTATCTTACCTGCATTAGACCGCGTGCAGGTCAGTCTCTAAATTAATCATAAGTGGATATAATTAATTTAGGATGGATTGATGAAGTTTGTCCACTGAAGGTTAACTGGAACAGCACAAAAATATATTAGAAGTTTAATTATCAACAAGTCGTATCAAAACAGTGTCATTATGTTTACAGTGAGATGTGTGTTTTCTGAATGTTGTAGCTGTGTGTGTTGAGTCAGATACCTTCAGCAACAGAAACTCGTGTTGGGATTTGTTTTCTGTTGCTGTAGAGAAAACTCGATACTGAAACGTCTGAAAGACCTTTTTGAGTTGAATGGAGCACAGTCCTGATTATTTCTTCACTTTGAAGCTTCCGAGTGTTTGAGCACGTGATAGCTTTGATTTTAATGAAGTATTAGAGTGTGACTGATTGGGACATTACTAATACTGGATGTTGCTGATGTTAGGGAATTTGATGATACTACATGTTTCCAAATCAAACTAACTTGTTTGTAGTTAGCATCCATTTCTGTTAAAGTGGATGAGTTCCTTTGGACTTTCTTTACATTCACTACATGTAGAGCTTGTTTTCTGCTGTGGTTTCAATATCAGATCTGTGCTCTTCCCATAATGCCTAATGACGTTTGTTTATTTATTTATTTACTGTTTTAATAATAAAAGCTAATTGCATCGCAAATTTATCTTTTTCCATGCATCATCTGCTTAGGCATTTGGCAAAGTATTCCAGTAATAGGATGAGGAATACTTTGCTGGTTCATTTAACTGTTGTGCTTTAAACATCTAAAATATGAAGTTGTTCCACTTCAAACGTAGACCCATCACAATAACAAATTTCACTGAATGATAAATTGTCCCATAAATTATTTCAATAAATTAGAATGTTGTTTCTTTGAGACCAATTTCAAGTAATACATGAATAATGGCATAATAATAAACGTTTTCCCTCTCAAAGACCAATAAACTAAAATTTTTAAAGAACACTAAATAAACATTTAGTGTTTATTCAAAATAACCAAAAACAATAGATAAAATGGAAATAAAAACCTCACACACATCCGAAGATAAATAAATTTAATTAGCATTTCTTTGTAAACAAAATCGCCCTTCAAAAATCATTAATCACCAGAATAGAAATGATTAGGGTCATTTTAACTGCTACAGGCTTATTCAAGCAAACATTCTGGGTTAAAATTACCTTTTGCTGAATAACATTTTTTTTTAAACGGCTTTGAAACAAAACATTCTGATCCATCCATGGATTAAACATTTTCACATCCTTCTTCCCGCCTGTCGTTTTCTGTCTCCTCAGAACCAGACCCGTGGCATTAAGAGGGACTACCCTCAGCTAGCGGTGCAGGAGGCGCCGCCATCGGAGGGCGCGTACATCGGGCAGCACTCCCAGGGCCTGGGGGGGCAGTATGCCGACTACTTCAAGAGGAAGAGGCTGTAGAGTGAACCAAATGACCTTAAAGCCCACAGCTTCAGGAGGGAGACACAACCAGCTGGATGTCACGGCTCCCTCTAGTGGCCTTTTCTGTGGCTCCCATTGTGCGTCCCTGCAGTAGGTGTCAGGTTGGGTTGAGTCAGGGTTGCAGATGGCCGGAGTGAAAACAAGCCATAGTGCTCTTTGATTTTGAAACTTTAGTACACTCTTTCACAGTATTGCTTTTGTCTTGTTCAAGCCTTAACTATTTATCTTAAATGTCAGTTTCTCTGTCACTGCTCCTAACTAATATTATCCTGTACATCTTTTTTTTTTTTTTCAAACATAATCTAAACTAAAGTATATTATATGTGTGTGTAGAAGCTGCTTTTGTATTTGCAGGCAGCTGACATGTCTGGATGCTGAAACTGCCCCCCTCGCCCCATTTGGTCCTTTCCACGTCTTTTTTTTAAAGAAACTCTCAAATTTGATTTGTCAGTCAGACTGACATCCATTTCTTCTAGCTTCACTGCCTTTTATTACCCAGGACTCTCTCTAAACCTACCTGAGGGTGTGTGTGTGTGTTTTGTGTGTTGCTTTGCTGTTATCTGTAGGAAGCGTCAGCCATTTCTATCCCAAGTTTTGGGAGAACATCAGGAAAAAAAAGGGTCTAGACCAATCAAATCCCTTAATTTTGGTGAATTAAATGGAGTCCCTCAATAGTTGGACTTTTCAGATGTAGTTTGAGGGAATAACTAAATTAACTGCTGTGTAAATATCGCAGTGTAGTATAGAATATATAAAGCCATGCATAACAGACAATAACACATAAAATAAAGGGCGTTTTGATGCTCATTTTTGAGTGTGGTGTACAACAGAAAAAAATATTCAGCGTCAGATTTGTTTTGTCGATCTACAATATACTCTTACATATTTGTAATATAATATTCCGAGGCAGTTTGAGTATTGTATTAACAATAAGTCCTGATGAGACTTTAACGTAGTTATTTGGTTTGTTTTGTACCGTTTAAGCCAAATATTCGGGTGCAGTTTTCCTCCTCTGCTGTTTTTGTTGTAAATCATTTTCTCTCCGTTTTGTTTTTCTGAAAGTTTTGTTGAATCTGTAACAGGAGCTTTAGTTTCATATCCAGCCACCACTTTCATAAAGCTTTGAGACTGTAGAAATGATTCAATGCAGAATCACTGCACAGCTAAGAAAAAACATGGCTGAGGATTCTGCATGGGAACTGTTAAATATTAATGGTTGAAAGTAATAAAATGGCTCCACGAGGCTCCCCATCCCCACCTTAAAATATATTTGTTTTATTTGTAGAAAAATAATTCAGCAGTTCCATTGAGCGATTGAATTAGCTCTGACATTTAGCAGTTTAATTGGATTTGCACAATGAACATACAGTTCTGGAACACTCATCAGCATGAAAGTCATGTTTATTTGTGGGTTTTAATGATTTACTTGAGCTGTTTTTTTTTTTTTTATCATATTCCTGGGTGACTTAGATTCAGTTATTATTTTTATTTGATAAAAATGTTTATTCCTGAATTGAACATTTCCACTGGTATTTATATTCTGCAGGAAACTCCTTGCCATCACCCTAATCTTTATCTCCCTTTACAAACTTGCTATCAGTTTGATATCTGGACTGGGCCACTCCAAACATTAAACATACTTCTGGTCAGAAGAAACATGTTGATAAAATGAAAGCATTGTGTTTAATTCAGCAGGATCAGGATGGCACATCCAGCTTGCCGTAAGTTGGCGCCAACCAGAAGGAACGTCTCACTGTCTGACTAACAATGATCGAATGTAAGCTTGTGGTCAGAACTGTATGTTAAACAACAATGTGCAAAATGTTCATCTTAATTTATTTGACCAGTTTAGTAGCAGTAGAGTCAACCAGATTATTTTTTATGTGATTAAGATAGTTTGTAAGAGTTTTTCTGTATTTAAAGTTGTAGGATGAATGAAATCTAGATTATTTTTGCACAGTTGAAACCAGATATTTACATACACTGTACAAAAAAAAAAAAACATAAACTTTTTTCTCAGACATTTATTTGGACTAAATCAGCAATGTTAATCTTGTTTTATGTCGCTTCTGAAATAATGGCTTCCTCTTTGCTGGATGGCCTTTCAGTCCATGTTGGTAGAAAACATGTCTCATTGTGTATAATGACACGTTTAGCTGCTGCAGTCGGCATCGCCACAGACTCTCCTGCTTTTGGTCTGCAGTGAGACCAAAACACTGTAAGCCGTCTCCTTCCTGAACAGTGACGGCTTGACGTTTCTGGGTGTTTATAGTTGTGTGTAATTGTTTGAACAGTTTAATGTGGCTCTTTCATTTGTCTGGAAACTGTAACCAAGGATGATCCAGGCGAGTAGAGCTTTTTCTGATATGTTGGCAGATTTTTATTTTCATTTTATTTTTTTACTTTGTGTGTTTGAGGTGCTGCTTTATAATCAGAGGCTTACAGTCTGGACTTTCCCAAAGTATTTGAAAGCGCAGTAATCTTGATGTATGTAATCTGAAACAGGAAACACATAACTTTTGTTGGACAGTGTATGTCAATAGCTGGTTTAATCTGGGTATAATACTTTTTTTTACGTATTCCTTGCAAAAACGATTTCAGTTAGTTTTTGGTAATATTTTAAAGCCAATGTACAGAAAGCTTGTATAATGAGAGCAGGTTTGTTTTTTAATCACAGTTTTAACATTAAAGTTTAAGTGCACTGACTTAAAAAAAAAAAAGGCAATAACCAAGGCTCCAACTACTGTCAAAGGATGAATGTATCAGGTTTTTATTTGAAGTCTTCAGCCATTCTAAACTGGCACTGGTTTATACACATGGTTACAGCTTTCTCATTTTTTCTATCTCTATTTTTTATGTCTTTGCATTTTGCTTATAAATTTCAGAATTTTATATCTCTGACAACAATATCACTTGTATTGCCATGGCAGTAATGCTCACACACTGTGAAAACCAACAACAATGGCACAAGCTAAAGCAAACCCAGGCGTGTTTGTCACTGCAGGTGAGATCGACGTGACGTTTATGTCCACACAGAAATAACGGGAGATCAGAATGCTGAGATTCAGGTTTCATTTATAAGGTGTTCAAATTGTAATGAGGGTCATTTTGGTCCAGTAAATAAAAATAATGACCTAGAAAATAATATTTACACTAAAACTGAACCAGGTCACACATCATTCCCCTGCAGATCATCAAAAATTAATAAAACCTACGTTGAAAACAACTGCTGTAGAACTCCTTTGATAAAGAAGATTAGAGCACCAAAATGTTTTTCTTTTTAAATATTGATTCTCAGTTCAACATAAGTTGTGGCAAATTTTTTAATGAATTAATGCTTTACTGTAACTGCATGACAAATAACAGCTGGTAATTATAATATTTGAAATGGAGAATCTCCTGGTTACAAAATAAACTGCATTTCTTTGAATATAAACTCTTAGCATTTGTTACGGAGCAGTAATGAAAGCAGACAAAGCGCCTTGCAAAAGTTTTCCTACCCTTGGAATGTTTTCCAGTTGTTTTTTTTTAAACCATGAGATTACTAACTTCAATGGATTTCATTAGGATAAATGGCTTTCTAAAATAAAAAAAACTGAAAAGTGTGGTGTGCATTTTCATTTAGTCCCTTTGAGTCATTACATTGTGAAACCATTTTTCACTGTGGTTCCTGCTGGTCTCTCTACCAGCTTTGTATATTGATTGAAATTTGTGTTTATTCAGTTTGTGTCCATTCTTTATATGAAAGATCTAGGTCTGGACTTTGACTAGGCCATTTTTACAGAGTAATAAGCCACTGTATCTTTGGCTGGATGTTTAGGGCTTTTATCCTATTGAAAGGTGACATCAGTACATTGAAGTTTGTGGATGGTTGGAGTAGAAATACTTTTGCAAGCCACTACAACAGCATGAAAGAATTTATACTTCCTGTTTGGAACCCTGTAAGCATCAAATTAGCTGGTCAGTTATACTGAATTTACTGCCAGAAACACCTGGGTTTTTAAATGTGCATACAAGTTTCATGCAATAACTGGAAAATATATATATATATTTTTGGTGTCTGATCAGCCTCGGTCCCTGTATTTGTGCACATAGGTGTTTGCATATTTCACTTTTTTCTTTTTAATTTTCATTCTTGTTCTATATGAGAGCCTGCATCTTTAGCATTTATTGGAGATAAGACCTAACTACAGTGTGTATGTTTAAACCCTCAGATTATTCCGTTGAATTCGCCTCAAACGACCACACAGCCAGTCAACAACGGGTGGTAATCTATATTTAAAACACTTTATTGTCATATTGGAAGCACTTTGCTGTCATCTGGTGGCCACAGTTTATATGATTGTCTAATTTTGCCAATTTTCATATTAAACCCCTAACTGTATCTGCTGGACTGTGCTGTATTTACTTAAACAATTTCTAATTAATTTAGAATCTCCTTGTCAGCAAAAACTATTTCTTGCACATATATTGTAAATAAGTTCAGGTTTAATCTAAATATTATCAACTTATAATTTGGCAGATTCCTTTCATTGGTTAAATATTTTTACTTTATGCTAATTTTTATTTTTATTTCTTTTGTCTAATTCTATAAGCATTGCTACTGCTTCTCATTATTGTCATAGTAATACAATTTATTTAGTGTTGCGGATCCAAAGGACTCAGTTTATGTCCGTAGTTTGGTTTTTGTAGTTTCATTTTTCCTTTTTGATTCATCACTTTGTCTCCTATTAACCCTCTGTTGCATAAGTGGGGTCCTTTTTGACCCGGTGAGGTCATCTTTTTGCAATATCTTTGTAATGAAAAGTTTTCATCACTTCATATTCCAGGTATTCCTCAAAATTTTTTTACTGATATCATGCAATTACCGGTCTGTCGGTGAAGAGAGAGCTAAGTTAAAAAACGAAGCTCTTGATTTACCGGCTGACCTATGTTCCTACCCTCATCTGTGGTCATGAGCTTTGGGTCATGTCCAAAAGAACGAGGTCACGGATACAAGTGGCTGAAAGTAGTTTTCCCCATGGGATGTCTGGGCTCTCCCTTAGAGAGGGAGACAGTCATCCAGGAGGGACTCAGAGTAGAGCCGCTGCTCCTTCACGTCAAGAGGAGCCAGTTGAGGTGGCTCAGGCATCTGGTCAGGATGCCTCCTGGACGCCTCCCTGTTGAGGTGGTCCGGGCACGTCCCACCAGGAGGAGGAAGACCCAGGACACACTGGAGGGACTATGTTTCTCAGCTCTGACCCCGGATAAATAAATAAATCGATGGATGGATGGATGGATATGCACACACTCACATGCGTGACACATATAGCATAATAGAATACAGACAGTAATGTTAGCTTGCTTGGTTAGCTAGCTGGTTTCAAGAAATGTGCTCTTTCGCAAGCCCACACACACACACACACACACACACACAGATATAATGGATGCTGACATTGTCCATTATTGACATTTCATCATTGCTGTTGTCATTTTGTTTAAAAAATGTTCTACAAATTGTTCTAAAAACGTTTAAAAAAGTGAAAAATGAAAATATTTCAAACATGAAATAATTCTTGTGTGAAATAAAACACAGTAGAATGTGTTATACAAAACATTATTTTGAATCAAAATTACAAAAGTAGCATAAAAACACATTGATTGCAACCTGGGTCAAAAACGACCCAGTCACTGAAGACTGTATAGTCAGTCACTCATGCATCAGAGGGTTAAGAAAAGAAAAAAAAAACAGTTGTGCTTTCATCGTTTTGTGTTGAGACCAGCTTGTATTTGCTCTGCTCTTTTTTTAAAATTATTTAATTTATTTTTTTCCCTTTTGACTTTATCCCTACTCAATCAACTCAGACCACTCTCACACATTACAGTGGACTCTGGTCTGTTCCAGCACTGGAAGTGGATTTCCCTCCACAGTGAGCAGCTATGATAGTGATTGGTCTTATTTCAAGACGGAAACAAACGCCTAAGGAGTGAGCGTTGTGTCGTAGCCACAGGTGGAGTTTAAGATTGAGGCAGAAGGATTTAAAAAGTATTTGTTGAGCTCACCTGTCTCTTTTACTTTTGCTTCGAATAGATTTCTGTCTGTTGTACCGATCATTTTCTTCACAATATGCCATCATCGCCGTCTCAGAATTGTTTGAGAATACAGACAAACTTCTGATCGTGAAAATGAAGCATTGTGTAACTTCCTCTGTAACCGCATGCCTTGTATTGAGAGCTACTGGGTTGCTGAAATGATTTTAGATTCATACGGGTGTGTTGGAGCAGCACAGTATTGTTCAGATTTCCTCCAACTGTCAGGTTTTTTTTTCTTGGGGCTGCTTACATTATCTTTGGTTTCCCACCTCTGATTGCTTGTGTCTTGGAGTATTAAAGTATTCCATATTTTTCTCATGTTGCATGCATATTTGGTAACATTTTTGAACATTTATGCTTTCATTTTGTTTTGTCTTCAGTAACTTCTTCAAATAATGCTTCACCTATTAAAAATATTAGACACTTTTCTATTTAAGATTTCCTATTTTTTACTTTAAGAAATGGAAATTAAAAACTTGACTTTTTGCAAACCCCAAACAGGAAATAAGTTTACCCAATCTACTGTTTCTTTAATGTAAATGCATGTAATTATATTTGGGTCAACTGTAATTTACAGGATTGATAATTCTGTCTTCAGCCAGAAAATATGTAATTTCACATTAATTTTATTTTCACATTTAAAATATGAGCTGAACCCATATATTATTTTTTAACACATTTGTAGAATTTTAATGTATCGTTAATATCTTTCTTTAGGAGCAACAGGTTTCTTATATTTTCAGTAATTATTCAGTAGTTCTGAAATGATCCATCATTTCAGAACTGTGGACTTATGTGTGTTTGTATCATCGTCTCATCAGTTTGATGTCTCTGTACTTTGACTTTGTCCAGTCTTTGTCTCAATACAAATTTAAATGACATTTTCATGTGCAGCAGCAAATTAGCCCCTCATAATGATGAAACCCCCACCATGCTTAATGGTTTTTGCATTTTCTACTTGTACCTGCATAGACTTTCAATTAACTACTAATATTTAATTGAAAAAAAAAAAAAGCAATAAGAAAAGTTAGAACTGATGTGCTGCATTTTAGGCTGTATATTTGCTTAAAAACTTCACAATTATGTGTGTCATTTGGGTGGAGGGACATGCTGATCTGTTGTATTTATAAAATGGTGTCCATCCATTTTATTATTTTACACAAAAGGGATGCTTCATGATTTAAACATCTGGACCCGCTGTTTGCTTTTGGTATTTGCAGATGCATTTGTGGGATAGTATTGTTGGTTTTATTTTATTTACACCGAAAGATTCTTCACTAGACAGACAATAGGCCTGGATTCATTTCAGACTTCCAGTTTCATGTCTCTGGTGTGAATGACTGAAGCAAACAGCATTTCCAGCCAGTATCTGTCAGCACATGACTTTAATCGTCCTCCTGTAAGAAGCAATCGGCTGGAGATGTGAGTAATTAGAAATTAACACTCTGTCGCTCCTTCATTTATTTGTTCTCGGTAGGTTTCTGTCTGCTGCTTCTTGAGTTGATTAAAACTTCTCAGTTCCGGCTGCCGTGATCCATTGAATTGCAGATAATGAACCGACGTTCCATCCACTGACACCGGGCGTTTATCTGTGTCATGCTCTAAAAATGAGTTCCTGGCAGGCAAGGGAGAAATGGGGGAGACAGACTGAAAGAAAATTGTGGGAAAACAACTTCAGCTGCCTTCAGCCGCTCAGCCTGCAGGGATTATTCCTCCACTGTCTGCTCGCTCACTGAAGTGTGTGTTGTGTCTGCTAGACTACTGCGCTTTGCAGGCACCTGTAGAGCTGTCACATGTCTGCTCGATGCTTGGGGGATATGAACCAAACTGTGCGCTTGTTACCTGCAGAGTGAATCATTCTCAGCATCAACAGAGAAAGGGATTATTAGAGATGCTAAGGTGATAGATAGCATTACTTTCTTCCTATTTTGAGTTTGTCAGTGTAATTCTGATCAACACACACATTAGCTGAAGCTAATAGCGTGCTAGTGGGTGATTTTCTCTGAAATAAGCCGATGGTGGTGTGACACAACAAATAGATTTTTGAAGTAGTAAATTAAGCAGAAAATCTTCACTTCATATTGTGGCCCTCAGCTATTGAGAAACAATTGCTTCCTGGGGGCATGGACTGTGAAACTTTCATTTGTTTGTTTCAAAAGATTTTCTTGGTTCTGGAGGGCTTTATTTGACAGAAAAGTGGGTTATGAGAGAGGGAAAGACATTTGGAAAAGTTCAACAGGCTGGTGCTTAAACCTGTGATGCCATGTGCATGGATTGCACGCCCAAAAATTCTACCCAATCGCTGACGATTAGTTGTGACGTATACTGTATAATGCACCAATTCACGCTATGAAGCTTACCAGAATTCCCTGTGCTGTAAACAGTTCTGCGAAAACGGAAGTTCCCAGCGGAACAACATGGCTGTTTTAATTCAATATATGAAAGCGTGATCAACATGGACTGAACGGCTTCATTCACTTCCTCCGCTGCCACTGCTAAAACTGCAGGTAGATGACAATTCTGTCTGTATAAGCAGGTGAAATTGCTCTGTGAGTTTAGGTTAAAATTCAGACTTCCTGTTCTGTTGTTGGGTTTCACAGTGTACTTGTGTGAGAATCTGCACATTACAGATTGATCAGTAGAGGCTGCACTTTGCAACAGTGAATGAACATGGAAGTTTCTTGATCACATGTTTGCAATATTTATACACTTGGGTGTTTTTTGTTTGTTTTTTTTTAACCAATTTAATGGTTGTAAATAATTTTCAATTGGTTGTTTACTGGTCCACACTAACATTTTTGCTTTTCAAGTGTGTTTTCTAACAAACTGGAGTTTGGGGAATTTTATATTACACTGACATTAATATTGTTTTTGCTGTTAAGATATTTCTAGAGCAGATTTGGCATGACATCACACTGCTGTACAATATAGAACCATTTTCATTTGAACATGTCGCTTTAAACTTAAAGAAAACAGACCTTTTATTTATTTTTTCATTAAGAGTTTATGTCTTTTTTTTTTCTTGAAAAATTATACATATGTTTTTTCTTAGAGCAGAAGGATTTGCCTTTTACATTCCTAAATAAAATGTGGATTAAAGCGCATCGTGTGATCTTGACCATGTCGCCTCTGCCTGACAGACGGACCCATGGGTGGCATTTAGAGCAGAAAAACTCCCTTCAGCTCCAAGCAATTCTACTAATGTGGATAAATACACTTTCTATACTTGTGGAGTATTGTGAAACTAAATAAAAACTAAAAACAAAAGTTAAATGCAAAAACATGTTCAACCATAAAATGTGGGATTATTTTAAAATAAAGTCACTTGGTTGGAGCAACTCCTGCCCATCTAATGTCGTCTCCCAGTGAACTCGTCAGCTGTTGCTCTTGTGCAGCAGAACATTTACAGAATATGGGTTCTGAGTAAGGCTGAAAAACAGAGGGGAAGTGAAGCGCTGCTGCCCCCAAGTGCCTGTCTTAGAAACACTTTTCCTTAACCATGTTTAACATTACAGCATATTGGGCTCACTGATCAATTGCACAATAAAAAAAGATACAAACAAAAACACAGTTCATGTGCAAATACAGGTTAAACAGTTGATGCAAAGCAGGATGATGTTTTTTTCCAATCAAGTTGGACATTTTCTAAGGCTTCAGACTAATTTACTCCAATTAAAATTGTGCTACTGATCTTTCTGTGTTAGACTGAAAGTCATACAGCTATCTGATTACTGGCTCTAATTTAATTCCACTTCTTAGAAGCTGCATTTGCACATCAAATCTATGTAAACCGATAAAAATCCATGATGCTCAACTCGGATCGTGCTATTTTTCTCTCTAAAAAAGGAGTCCATAACCCAGCAGTGGCACAAACCGTTCCTCCTTTCATGATGCCATGTCTTCAGAGCACTACAGTATCCTAGCAGGTCCAGAAACATCAACTACTTTATGTAGAATATAAGATTCATTTCTTCATAAATGTTCATCACAACAGGAAATATCAGGATTACAAGTTCCAAATGCGAAGTATCTAAAAGTATGGTTAGGCTACATATATATATATTTTTTCCCCCCTCCCCAATGAAGCTTAAGGTTTATGGGCGATTATGATGGAGGATTTCCTCTGTGATGTGAAGCTGAACATGCAGCTAATGGTCCGATTTGGCAGCTTTCTCCTGGTCCCATGTTGCTTTCACAACAGAACCTTGTGGAGGTTTACAGGCTGTTCTGCTGGTGGTGCTGCTGCAGGATGGACAGCTCCTCAATCAGACGCTTGAAGGTGATTCTCCGCTCCGGAGTGTGCTCCCAGCACTTCCGCATCAGCTCATACACCTGGAAAATAAAACAGGATTTTAAACGCTTTCACAGTTTATCTTAAAGCAGGGCAGTGTCCAAAGTCAAGGCCACAACTGCAATGCAGGATACAAGTCTGCCACCCACTTACACATGTGGCTCTGTTTTGATGCATAAATGATTACTGTAGAGTGTAATATGTACAAACAGGAGCATTTTGTTTGTGAACAAGCAGTCAAATTTTAAAAAGCGTCAGATGAATTATTCTGTCAATTGATTACATTGTAAAACTGAAAAATCTGAATACAACTTAATTTTTTTTTTTTTAGAAAAACCTTAAGATATCAAAAAGCTGAATCATTTGAAGGCAGCTGAACATCTTGTGACTTGTTTGAAAGTTGAATGAAGTTGAAGTAGGCAGAAGAAGTGAGCTGTCAAAGAGCACAAAGATGTTGCTGATTTTTGTGGAATTCTAAAGAATTTCATAAGAACTAAAATGTGCATAAAAGTTTAAATATTTACAAAATTGTAAAAGTTGAAATTACCAAAAGATACAGCAAAAGGGTTATTGTTTTTTTTTTCTGGCTGAAGTATGTGGAAGTAGGTAAGAGCCAAAAAATGTAGAGAGAATCTTCAGTCTAAAATCTTACAATAAAAAATGCAGGCTATAACACATTATTATTTACAGCAGACCCCTTTCTTTTAATGAGGCAAACCCGCAAAACCCTTTTATGGGTTGGATCTACGTGCCTTTCTAACAAAAAACTGACTGCTGTACTCAATGTATTGCAGCTTAGTTTATTATTTTTTCCCGGCCTGTGAGTGCTTCTGACTTGACAATTTTTGCCCACGTGACAAAACGTTTGGACACCCCTGTTTATGTTGTTAACTTGAACTTCCCTAAACCTTTAAACCACACTTCAGCCTTTGCTCTTTACACAGGGAAGCAGATGTTTGTTCTGAAACCGGCTCAGACAGACTGGAGTTCTCTGTACACACTAATGTGAATAAAAAACTTTAACGAAAGTTAAGAAAAATTATAAACGAAGTTACTTACACGGCCAGGGCAAGCTTCAGGACAAGCCAATCTTCCTCCATCCTGGAGAACATTCACCAAGCGGACGATGGTCATCTGGCCTTGAGCTCTCCCGATCATATCTAGGAAGCACTGTGGAGTTAAGGACGAGAGCAAATCGCAGAATTATTGGTCATATTTTCAATTACTCTTCAATATAAAAATAAATTTAGTAAGCTATTACATTTTCTCATTATTTGTGCCTTTTTAAATGTTTGTTTTGTACTATAAAGGCAAAATTTGTTGCTGTGCCCAGCTGTTTGTAGTTTTTAAGATTTTAGAATGTGACTGATTGGATGAAACAATCTGAATATAAGAAAACTTGTCCCAACATTTCATCACCAGGTTGTAAAAAAGGGGAAATTATGAAAAGCTATTTTATTAAATAACTGTCCATAAAGTTTCCTCTGTTCTTCAGTTTGGTTCTCAACATCATCCACAGGTAAAAGCCTGATGTCTGTGACGGAGCTCCATAATAAACTAGACTTGCACCGTTGGCAAAAACTGCTGCTTCGATTGCTTCTACTAAAACACGTCATCAGGTTTTATTGGCCGAAGAATTGTGCCATCTGCCACAGGCAAATATCCATGTGCGCAGACAAATACAGTTGAATGAGTACGAATGTACATGTGTTTTAATGTAGAATCATCTGAGCAGAAACAGGGAACACTGACCGTCATTGGGCTTTTGGAGGAATCGCAGTAGGTGATGATTTCATACATGGTCACTCCGAAGGACCACACATCTGAAGCGAGGTAAAACTTGCACTGAGTCAGACACTCAGGAGCATACCTGAAACACAGAAAATGGGTTTGTCCTTTAAAAATGTCCTTTAAAAAAACAAACAAAAAAAAAAACACATGTTCGCTAGTCATCTTTGTTCTGAACTAACCAGAAGACGGGGCTGTCGTTTTCGTCCTTGACCGTGTAATAACCGTTGTTTTCCTTGAGGCTTTTTGTGAGGCCAAAATCTCCGATCTTCACCATGCCTTCTTTTTCCACCAGCACGTTTCGGGCTGCCAGGTCGCGGTGGATGTAGTTCCGAGATCCCAAATAATCCATGCCCTAAAAAAAACAAACACACACAGACATAAAACATAAACGAGAAAGTCTTTAGCCACTTGAGACTGAATAATTTCACATGACAAAAGGTCCCAGGAGTAAAGATTGTGTTACCCGACATATCTGGATACAGTAGCTTAGCAGGGTGCCAAGGCTGGTCTGGCTCTTGTATCTGGGAAGATACTCCTTCAAACTGCCCAGTGGAAGATACTCCATTATCAGCTTGATGGTCTTTCCACCTAGAAATTAAACACAAAGTAGTACATAATTGTGCAGTGGTAGGAAAATGAATCAAAGATGAGAGAGAAAAAAAAACATCTGACATGTGGTTGTTACTTCTTATTATGATACACCTAAACAAATCCAGGTGAAACGACTTTACCTTTACTTCAACATTATGCTCTGTAGGGGTGCGACTTCTGATTATTTTGGTAATCGATTATTCTATTGTTTATTTTGACGATTAATTGGAAAAAAGGTGGCACATTCTTTGGATTTTTTTCCATTCAACCACTTAAGCCTTGCATTTTTATACATTAAAAATACAATCAAAGATGTAAATGAACAATTTAATATTTTTTGAATAAGAAATCAATTTTATTGCCTAATATGCTAAACTCCTTTAGTGAAAGTTTGATCACTAGTATCAAAGGATGGAAAAGCTCAGTCCTTTCTGCTTGACTTAATACAGAGTAGGGTTGATCTGTTCATTATTTGATTGATTAACCAATTAATAACCAAATATTAAAAAAATACTTAATAGGAGATTTTTTTTCTTTTTTACAGAATTTGAACCAGATGAAGACAAAACTGCTGGATTAAGACTTTTTTTTTGTTAGAGGAAACGTGTAAATATTTTTTGCACAGTTTTGTGTCATGTCTGTATTTGAATTGTGCAGCACCTTCTTCCTGGCTGATGCCTTTGTATTTGACGATGTTTTCATGATAAAGTGCCTTTAGGATCTCGATCTCTTTCAGGAGGTTGTTGCTCTGCTCCTCGCCGTTCTCGGGCTTCAGGGACTTCACCGCCACCATTTCACCCGTTCGGTCTCCTCGAGGGTCGTAGCGACACAACTCCACCTTACCGAAGTGACCCTGTGAGTGGAGAGCATGAACAGTTTTTAATTTTTAAGAAAAAGGCACGAGAACAGCTTTCAACTCAATATGAGTAACATTAAGAAATAAATCCTGATTTTTTTTCTAAGCTTTTTTTAAGGTAAAATATGAAATTATACACTGCTTTCTGACTTTAGTAAGCAGAAAATAAGATATGACAGCATTAATTAGCTGTTCTGTTTGTCTTTGTAAATCGTTGCATAATAGTCAAGAATATCAAGACAACAATTGATTAAACATAAAGCTTTTGTTTACCTCTCCAAGTTCTCTGATCTTCCTCAGGAATCTGGTTTCAAATACAGTCGGGTCCACCGGCTGTATTGGACATGGTTTGATGAATGGACCTGAGGAAAGGAAAAATATCTTTGATTAAAATTAAACTTTAAGCAGGCATTAAACATACTTTTCATTAAGCCCCTATTTCTCCAGTAAGTGTTTCTTTTTTCTGTGTTTTCATTAGCTGAAAGCAAAAAGTCACAATTAACAGAAATAAAGACTTGACAACATCAGTCTGTGTGTAATTAGTCAATAATACCTCTTAGTGAATTTAATTACTGACATTTTTTAAAAGCTACTAACAAATGATTTCTTATATCATTTAGATCGGATTTATCACAACAACATTAAATTCTCATGGTTGAACAAGTTGACAATATAGTGGAAACCAGAGTACCCGGAGAGAACACACACACAAACACACCCAGGAGAGCAAACAGAAAGGACCCAGATTGGGATTTGAATCCAAGACCTTCTTGCTGCTAAGCAACAGCAACACATATCCATCTGTGTGAAATGAGTTCGTTTAACATATTGAACATATTGCGTAATAGGAAGTCTATTGTGGTCGACTGTCATGTTTTTCACTAGAATTTTTTGTGGTTATGTAACTTTGCTTGCACTAGTTTCCCTGTAATTGGCTACTATGATACTTAAAGCAAAATATATAAACAAGTTGTTATGCTGAATGTCTAAAAGAAACAAAAATTGATATTTATATTAGAATAAAATGATTCTGCAGGGTTTTCAAAATGTTTAAATAGAGAAACAATTGCTTTATGTTGTTTGGCTACTAAGACAGACTGCAGCATGCAAAAGTGGCCGCTAGGTGGAAGAATGGACTGAAGTGTGTTTCTGTGGGGCCCAAGGAGGGGCAGATCACTGGTAATGTACCCAGTGAACTTCCTCATGAACATCTGAGCGAGTAAACAACTCTCTCTATGTCTGAGGCTGCTGCTGCTACGTGAGAGGCAAACCGCGCATAACATCCAGGTCGGATTTCATAGGTTAAAAATACAGCCTGAACGTTGGTTTGGTCTCCACAGCTTAGTTTTATAAACCTTTTCTAATCTTACATAACAGATAATAAAACTCGACCTGATGTTGTTAAAATGAAAAAACAAAAGGGCTTGATTTCATATAAACACAATAAATATAGATTAAGTGAGACCTAATTTATTATCAGACATACTTTTTTCTTCTAGTACATCCAAGTCTCTGACAATAGCCCTGAAGAAGGGTCTCTTCTTGGGGTCATAGTTCATGCAGCGGGTCATGAGTTCAGCAAGCTCCTTGTAGTCTGGGATGGCCAACTGGAATTCAGCTTCATAAAACCTCTCCTTCTGCTCACCACAAATTATGTAAGGAAAGAAAGGGGAACATTGATCAGTTTCTCTGAAAGAACACAGAAAAAATCAAGTAGGATTCTGATTGTGAGCCGTTTTTGTGTTCATTTACCTCCGTCAGCTTCTTCTCTTTGAGAGGAACCTCTCCATCATAACAGATCTCCCACAGGGTGGTACCGAACCCCCACTTATCAGCCGCCACGCTCAATTCTGATGGGTTCTTCACACATTCAGGAGCAATCCATGGGATGCGATGCACACATTCTACACACACAAAGCCAAAATCCTGTTGGAGCAATGCTTTTAGGATGATCACAATGTTTGTTTCTGATTGCTTTACTGACATTCACATTAAACTATAGAAAGAAATAAGTATTACATAAGAGCAATATGAACAAATGGACAGAAATAATGCTATGAAGACCGCTGACCAGACAGACAGTGACTAACACCATCTATAAGGAAGGTTAGCCACAAAATGCCTTGTCAAAAAGAACAGTCATGTTCAAGTAAATTAATGGAAAGTTTAGGGGAAGAAAAACTGTGCTAGAAGGAAAATGTGCACAAGCAACAGAGATAACTGAGAACTAAATCCCTTCAGGGTTGTGTAAGACATTCGTACGTTGGAGTCCGTTCCTCTAGATGTATCCAGAACTGTCACATTCCTGGTGTTAAGCTACTATAAAAACAATTTAAGAAATGTTTTCGCCGTGTTCAAAAGGACCAGCATGTTCCTCAGTTTTGAACATCAAGGTCCCAAAGCCTGGTTAAGAGTTGATTTAGGAAGCCATGTCATTTAGGAAGCTCCTGTAACTCTTCCCTCTTATCAGCTCCAAAGTCAGCACTTTAGCAAGCACAAGGCATTAGAGAGATGCTATTTTTTATTTCCCCAGCAGGACCTGGTACGTAACCAGACCCCTTACTACTTAAAGTACAAATATCTGGTTGACCGGGAAGTTCACCTGACCTAAATTCAATTGAGAATATGAGTATTGTCAAGAGAAAGAGCCAACAATGCAAACTAGCTGAAGGCGATATTAAAGAAACTTGAGCATCTTTAACACCTCAGCAGAACCGACAAATGACCGCCTCCCTGCCAAGCTTCATTAATGCAGTTTTTCATGTAACAGAAGCTCTGACAAAGTACTAACTGCATACTGGACATACTTTGCAGTTTGCCATCAGAAAGTGAATTCTGGGTCTTTATTAGCGGTATCACTTTGTGTGGAACAAATGTATATAATTAAGAATTTACCTTTTGAAACTGAGTAGAATCAATAAATTAATTTCAGATGATACTGTGATTAATGTTGATCCACATATACCTAGGATGGATTTTAATAAGCTAGAGTATAAGGGTTCCTTTGCTTAGCATCTGAAGAAATAATATCAGGACAACTCTAGATGCTACATTAATAACTGAGAAAACTAATAACCTGCTTTTACATGCAGCTTAGAGCTAATCATATAAAAAAAAAATTTTTTAAAAAGAGTGCGGGTATGGAGGACGTGACACAAATGCGGAGGCCTCATGGCCATCATGGCTATAGGTCTTGGCCTGATGACCTTTGTCACATCTCTTCCTCCTCTCTTACAACCTACTTTCCTGTCAGTTTACTGTGAAATAAAGTCCACTAGAGCTGAAAAATCCTTAAAAAAAGAAACTGCTAGATCTCTTCTAGTGTTTATAAGATTACTTCTGTATATCAGTATGTCACTCAGTTCAGGCAACCCAACAAGTGTCTTCACAGCCACTGTAAAGAATGTGTAGACAGTAATATGCAATTTACAACTTCCTTAAAACTGATTCAGTGTAAAAATAAGGAACGTGTATTATTAAGATTGGTTTTGTAACAGGTGAATTAACAGGACAGCTCTTAACGCAAACAAAAGTTCAGTGTTCATGTGGGCTCCTGTCATGGTCTGATGTACTTGGTGTGAAGCAATACTTTCTCTTAATGTGAGGAGGAAATGCTGTGTGGGAAGCTAGCTTAAACTGTTGAATTGGCATCGTTTGGCTGATAAATTTCAGTGTTACTGGAAAAATGCTCCACTAATCTGACATCCACGGCCGTCTTTTTAGCTCCACCAATCCATAACTTAAATGAGAGGATGGGAAACGAGAGAGAAAGATGGAAAACCAGTGAAAGAGAAGAAAACATCTTAAGAGCCAGGAGAAAGCAATCAGATTAGTGGGAAGTAGGGAACAGTGCTCCCGAAGAGTCTGAGCACATTACGCATCGATTTCAATTAAATCTATGGACAAGGACATCGATGTGGAACGGGAAGACCAGCTGATCAGCAAAGCGATAGAGAGAGGAATGAAAGAAATGGTAAAGATTTCTGAGAACAGCGCTGGGGAGAGGGGTATTCCCACGGGCGCGTCTACAATGAGACGTTTCCAGTTTGTCCTGTGGTTTAGGCAGATCCATCTGAGTAGCCGCAGCAGCCGCCATCAAACGACTTCCAGCTCTGATAGACGAACAGAAACATGAAGCTGCTACATGAGGGGAATTGTGCAATTTGAGACGCGTCCATCTTAGTTTGACTTTGCACAGATTAAAACAAAACAAGTTACAGTCTCTGGTTGAAATCTGCTCAATGAGATGGAATAATTAAGAGACAAATGTGAATCTTTATATTCACAGAAACCTTTGACTGTGCTTTGTTTTCTTGTGTTGCGTGGACAGATTAAAACCAGCCTGTGTTAATGAAGAATTAGAATTTAGTTTCAGTATCTCAGAATCTTAGACTTCTCAGTTAGTATTCAATAATGAATTTCACCCTCGTTCATGCTAATTTCACTACAGCCTTTTTTCCTTTTTCAATTATGCTTTCATTTACAGCTGACAAAGAGGAAGTTGATGCAAACAGTTCCATGGCAGCTATTTTGCAACTTTGTGATTTGCATTGTAACAAAAGTGAAAATGAGGTCGCCTGTGCTTCGTGCTCACCCTCCCTGGAGAGCACCGTTATTGGTATTCCTGGGTCACTGAGCTTGATGAAGGGCTCTCCCTCCTCTTCATCCAGTCCGTCTCTGGCAAGCAGAATGTTCTTGGCACAAACAAAGCCGTGGACAAGCTTTTTGTCTTCCTAAAATACACACAATGACAAAAAACATTTATTAGGCAGAGCAGAAACAAAATGTCGCCAAGATGTCGTTGCTAAAATTTGAAGCGTCTACTCTAAAAAAAAAAAAAGCCAGTTTCTCTTAAATTCAGAATAAAAGCCACAGATTTGTTAAGATTTGGGGTCTTTTGTGACATCTTTCAAATCGTTACATAAGTTGTCCTTGTTTAGCTTCAAGACCACTCCACTCAGCAGAAAGTGACTTATTTAATTTATTTTTCCATTATTGTTTTTCTGCACAATGAAATCACATGTGGGGTAAACACAGCATCATAGCATGCATTTAAATACCAATAAAGAAAAAAAAAAGTTTTCTGCTTACCAGGTAGCTAAGAGCGGAGGCCAGCTGTTTGGCCACCTGGAATTTCCACCTGGTGCTCAGTGGACTCTGTTGTCTCCTGATAAACACATCTAGCGGTCCTAGCTGGACATATTCTTCCACCATGATATCTTTTGACAGAAAGAGACACGTCATGAGGTTAAACCTCCACATCAAAAAAATTTCAAACTCAATCGAGCATTTGAACAGCACTTACTCTCCTGATGACGAACACACACGCCATAGAGCAGCACGATGTGTTTGTGAGACACTTGGCGCATCATGTTTGCTGTTTCGAAGAAGGCCTGTCATCAGAGAGACAAACATGTTTCAACAACGATGCAGCAGACTGCAAACTTTAACTAATAATTATTTGAAACATCTCACAGCTTTTAATCATAAAAACTACAGACATTATCTCGTTTTAAAATGTGTTCCAACAAGCTAATAGGTATGAAAGTGGGTCTCACCAGAGAAATGTCCCTGTGTCCAGAACCAAGCACCTTCAGGACGACCTTAACCTCTTGGAAAGATGTGTAACCTGCATCTTCATCTTCCTCATTCTTGACCCTCAGAGTGCCCAGGTATATGTTGGTTTTTGTACCAACGCCAAGGTGCTCCTCCTGGTTAACACAACATGGAGAACAGACAGTTCAGAGGTCAGAAAGAAGCTGCATCTGAAGTGTCTCGCTATTTTTTTCTATCCTAGCATGCAAGATAATGTTTTGTGTTATTAATTCAAAAGTGAACATTTTAAATTGTAGCCTATTATAAAGTTATGAGTTATTAATTAAAATCTGTATTTGTATTTTTGGTGCTATTGTGTTATATTTAAGTATATTTACAACTAGATGCAAAAACTTCAACATATTAACTGGAATTTTGCATGGTATACCAACACAAATATTCCATAATTATGAAGCAGAAGAAAAAGAATAAATGGTTTTCTAAATGTTTTTACAGATATGATAACTATAATTGTAAGGCACTGTAGATGATGAACACAGGAAGCAACATGCTAATCTTTTAGCATCACTCTGCAGTAACAGGAGACAAACAGAAAGTGTACCTGCTCAATGTCCTCCTTGGGAATGCGGTGGAAGATGCAGAGCTCCCTCTCATGCTTTGTTGGCTGACAGATCGAAGCTCTCTCCTTGGTAACCACAAGAAGGTTAGAAATTTCTGTAACAAAAAAAACAAAACAACAATTTCTGTTAGAAAACTGTGAACAGCACAAAACAACTGTTGATATCATTGTTGGACAAAGTTCTTGATTTGGATGAAAGCCTGGAGATCTGTGTTGGTTAATCCTTCACTTCTTCCTGTCTTGTTACCATGGTGAAGGTATTGTCAAAACTGTGGGCTGGTTTGAAATGTCTGCGCTGCATTCAGGCAGTAAGAATAAAACCTGACAACACTATCTGCATCTTTCAAAACATCTAGGTATAAAATAAAGACTCAGCAGCTAACACATGAAGCTGTGAATAAAATCAGCAGTTCTGTGTTTACATGTGGCAAAACAAACTATGACAAGAACAGATATTAATGTTCAAACCTGATGTAGTTTCTGTATACTTCTACACGTGAGCAGACAGTGAAAATGAATATTTGTTTATGTACTATATGACGGTGTATGTGAAATGTGGGTTGCTAATGTTGTGACAAAACCAACAAACTGTGGTTCAAGTAAGGGGTGTGTGTGCGGGGAGGTAGAGTGGGCGTCTGCACTCCTTTAGCAACTTGTTAAAGAAGTCTGTGACATGCAATCTGGGTTTCATGCAAACTCAAAAAACAACACAAACCCAGATGCACCAACAAATAATAAGACACACACTCTCCTGCATTCACTCAATAATCTTCTATTGAGAACTGGCATTAAAACATACACATATGTGCTTTAGACAACAGAATAGTTTTTTTTTTTTTCATTTCATGTTTATGATACTTCAACACAAGTAAAAGCAAAGAATACTCTCAGGATGTGTGCATACTGTATCAGTGGGCTATGGTTCGAGTGAGCCCATTGTGTGACATTATAAATTAACCTAGACAACTATACAGCCCAGATCCTTTGTCTTCCACTGAAGCAGATGTATCAGCTTACTGATGAGCATTGTGATAATAATCAACGCCACACCTACCCGAACAAACACCTCGGCACACTTATACAGATATGGCTCTCTTTCTTTCCTTGTGTGAACAAAAGAGTGCTAGTTTGGTTACGGAAACCCACATTTTACAACTCTCTTCCTCCCTGACACCATTTCACAGACACTGCCAACACCGTTTCCCTTACCCCAACTCAAGCACACCTACGCCTTAAGAGCAGGCCCACATTCTGGCTTGCGTCGATGGAAATCATAGCGCTACACATATGCGAGGTTGACATGTTTGAGTTGTGCAGTATGCTATACATGTAACCACAGAGCAAATATGAATGTTACTCTGCTGCAGCTATTCTGCCTCTTTTTAGGGAAGGAAGTGTTAAATAAGTTGCGAAAAATATCTAAAGACAATGGTTTCCAAAACTAAAATCTACCTATATTCAATAATAAATATAGCTAATTATAACTTTTTTTAATGTATGTCATTTACCTTTCAGATGCCAGTAGCAAAGGCTCCCTTTACAGAAATACTTTGTGTGGACAAACTAAATGCCTTCTAGGCAAAAGCATTACGGAGAGGTGCGACAAAGACAAAACATATTTTTTTCTAGGTTGTTTCACCTAGAAAAATTTTTTTTTATTAGTGCCACTTCTACATATGGCACTAATTCAAACACGTACCCGATTGTTTACAAAGCGTCTGCAGTCTGAACGGTTATGTTGTACTTCATCTGCCTTATGTCACTGATGTGATACATGCGTTAGAACTCTGCTATGAAAACGTCTGACATAAGGTTGGACAATATGGCTGAAAATGTATCACAATATAAGATATGATATCAGTCCATATAGAGTTGACTAGTTGTTTTTTTTTAAATACCTGAAATACTACCAAATTGGTGGGATGAACTCTCGTGTTTTATCCAGTTTCCTCACAAGCCATTGTTCTGCTTTCAAGCAGTTTTTAGGCATGGCAGTGAAACCTGAAACTGCTGCTGTGCATGCTACTCAACAGGTTGTTGCTAGATAACCAAAGAGTGAGTGAGTTAGTTGATGCCACCCACCTTGCTGTGCTTACTGTGAGAGGTTGAGCAAACCCTACATAATCCAGAATGCTGTGTGGTTCTGGATCGGAGTTCAGTGAATATTCTATATATTGAATATTCTATTAGATGGATCATCTATTGATACTGATTACGTGTCCAGTACAAAATATATTGTTATTGATTTATTGTCCAACCCTAGTCAGACGTGGTGAATCCAGGTGTAAACCACTAAGATATTACAAAAGTCTTCTGGTTCTGACTATGCAGCCAAACAGACTTTTCTGTTTCAGTCAATGCTCCACAAATGTTATTTAATCCATCGGATTAAAAATATATCAAATGAAGCACTTCTCTAAGCTTCAAAAGTGCTTCATTTGAATTTTAATGACATCACTGAAGTTCTGAAATTAAGAACATTTATGCACTTGATGAGGAGGTGAAGCTATAATTGCAATTGCTTTAACTTTGCTTTACATTTCATGGTTTGCTATGAGATCAGTAACTTTGTAGTTTGTACCGTCTCCCTTTGCTCGGCCATTAAAGCAAATTTATCTTTTTTTGTTTACCCCTTGGCTGTGGAGGGCAGCAGCGCCTGAGCTGGAACTGCAGGTTGTCGGTGTGGAGACACTGGCGTTCCAGGTGGTCCAGCAGCTCCTTCAAGGTGGGCCGGGATGTGTCCGTTCCATACAGGCGGTAGCCATCAGAGTCCACCTCAATCTGGAAGTTCTTATACTGGATATTGAAGTGGTCACTCTGGATATAAATGGGACAGAGTAAATTAGGATCAAAGCTACACAGATTGAAACAGAGAAAAACTGAGAAAGATGAGACCAAAATGCATAAAATGCAAAAGGAAAGAAAAAATGTGAAAAGTAAACAATTAGATGAGAAAGTATATCTAATTAAAAAAATATCCTGTTTTTATTTTTGTAAAGATATTAAAAGGCAATTCCTTTTTTTTTTAAGTTTTCCATGAATTTTTGTGTGACTGTACAATTGCTGATTGGGAGCTCAAGAGGTTCTCGTAAGCTACACTTTGAGACACGACTGAGCCGAACTCCACCCAATCCCAAAAACTTCTGCATTAGTGGAAAATTCGCACAGTGAATCCCCAGCTTTAGGTAGAAGGAAACCTGTGCCTTCAAAAAATGTTGCTCTGCACTGAAGATGGTATGGAATATTTTTCTTAGTATCTGTATCAAGTTTAAAAAGTATTGTGACAACCCTGCATATTATTCTAAAAACTTTTCATACACCATAAAAAAAAATCAAGGAAAGAGTCAGATAAATACTCCTAAATATCATGGTGGGTTCACACTACCTCATGACAGACCACAGTGATGATGATGAAATTGTACTCAGTACAGCTCCAACGCAGTATGTAGGTTCCTTCCTCATTGCCCTCCTGTCGCAACTTTTGGACAGCATATTCAGTACTGGAGGAAGAGAAAAACAGACTTAATCATATTCACTGAAAGCAGTCTGAAATGGTTTTGTAGAATTAAGTGAGTAAAGTAAAACCATTTCTTTCAGGTGCAGTTTATTATTACAGTAAAAACTGACGGAAGTAAGTCTTTGTAAAAAAAAAAAAAAAAAAAAAAAAAAAAAAAGGAAAAAAAATTTAAAAAAAAAAATTGTGGCTAATGTATCAGTTTAGACTGACTAAATGTAAAAATGTTTTAAAACACCCAGAACAGCAAAACCCCACCAAAAAATAAAAAGAC
>CAEFZX010010208.1:0-53081 GCA_903066825.1 Alfaro cultratus
TATATATTAAACAAAGTTATTTTAGTTGTAGCAAACTTCCAGAATGACAATTTTTTTTACAGATGCATTTACTTTCTGGCTACACTGTATGCTAAGATCACAGCAGATAAAGATCAGAGACCTAAATTAAAAGAGAAAAGGTTAGAAGCAGCTTGAAGCAGCGGGTGCAATGTGTTTTCTTCCTCCAAAAGAGTGGAGCTGAAGTAAAGTTAGGATTTTAGTTAAAAAACTGTCTCTGTCAAGAAGATGTTGTTTTAAAAATAAATAAATAAATAAATAAATAAATAAATTAAAAAAAAATCTTTTGAGGTTGATCTGATCAGGTAAAACCGGGGCAAAGGAAGAACTCCAGTGGAAACAGAGCACAGGCTGTGGTGGGCTGATCCTGTGGTTTTATGATATCAATAATTCATCTTTTAATTTCACGGTTATTTTCAATCCAGTACGTAGCAACACAGCTCTATTTTTTAGCAAAGTTTTACAGTTAAAACTTTTAATGTTGACGAACACAAATTGCTTCTGGTAAAGGTTGAAAACTGTTACATTTTACTTGATCCTGCTTGAAGGAAGTGAATTAAAGTTTTTTTTCTGAATGAAAAGCCCTTTTTCCTTCATTTGATTAGAATAAATAATAAATGCCAAGCATGTGGACAAGCTGGATTAAGTTACACAACAGCCCTCCATCATATCCTCACAATGCTGTTCATGGGCATGAGAGGGGGGGTCTGGTGTCCCTCCAAGCAGTAACCATGTGACAGGGAGTGTACGACCCGGACCGATCACTTTGCACGTCGGATTTAGATGATTGACTTCTTAAAACCACTCAGGTCTTCTGCCTGTCTGCCCCTCACTGTTTCTCTTTTCCTCTCTGTATCTACGCTGGTTTCCTCATTTCACCAACTGTTTCCTCCGCTTTATGCTTCTTATCTTCCTTTGTCCTTTTATCTCGTTGTCACACATCTCGCTGGACATTGGTAATACTCTGGCACAATTTCAGGGCACATGCAGGATGAACCTGCTAACAGCGCCATGTGAATGACTCACAGCCTGCTCTCTAACATAACATTATTAGGAGCTGCCATCTTTCCATGCGTGACTTTTTCTACAAATGAAACACGCTTCTTTTCTTCTTTATACTCACTCCACTGAAATTTACTTTAGCTTTTATTATCCTAAATACAATGTCACCTGATAAATAACACTGGCAGCATGTATCTCAGTGACTGTGCATAAAGCCCACACACCCAGAGGCCTCGCTGAGTCGACCGAGTAAGAAACCATGTGTTTGCAAAGAGGCAACAGATGGAGAAGGAGGAGAAAGAGTGAGAAGGAGGAGAGGGATAGAATGTGTGACGGTCAATAAACACACACACAGGCCTAACCTTTAAGAGCGACGGATAGAATATGAGATCATTAAAACTCAGCTGTTATCAGAAATCTGTGCCCATAGGTTTCAGATTAGAACAAATTGGCTCAAAGCTGAATGCACATGGGCATTCATTCCGCAAAACCACAGCAAAATAAAAAACTTATTTTTTAGCTCCTTTTTATAGCCGTTACGTTTCAGTTACTGGGGGAACCAAGTTTAGCATGAAGTATGGTGATTACTCATAGCATAAGAGAAAGACGGACTGATGGAAGGTTTCAGGTTCAACTGAACAAGATTGAAATGGGCTGGACTCAGCATTCAACTTTGCACACTGTGACAAACAGCATTTTGCTTTTAACATTGGGTTTCAAAAAGCCCCAAAGATCATTGAAGATTTTCAAAAAGGCATTCAAACCTAGAGAGCCCCTGTCTAAAATATGCCCTCAGTAGGCATGTGAACTTTAAGGAAACTATTTCTTGAGCTTTTCGCCTAATGTTAGAAGTGTTGGCCGACAGCTCATTGCATAGACACCTCTAATGTTGGAACCTTATCTAATAAGATGTAGTAATGATGGCAGCATTAGTCTTTTATTGTCTTTAGTAATAGATAGGTCATTCACATGCACTGTAGAAACCTGTTTACACACTCTTCTAAATCTTCCTGTTTTCTGAAAACACCATACTACACCATACTGTAGCTCACCAAAACTAAGAGATTTCTAATCCAGGCAGATACCATGGCGGGAACTTAGATGGGGCTATAATAAGATCACTGATAACCAACCACAGTCACGACTACATTTAGAAAATGTACGGTGAGCAAAATCAAAGCGATTCTCAGTTTGACCTCCCTGACCGCTGAGTCTTCAGTTGGAAAAAGTTTGATCTCTTTCCAGTCACTTGACACTCTGATTACAATGACAACAACAATCTTGAGTGTGGAATCGGTTACTGAGCAAACAAAATTCAAAGTTAGTTATTTTTAGTATCAGTGAAGACTTTCAAAATGAAGTCTGAGTCAACACTAAAGGAAGGACCTATTTAAAATGAAGCCATTTTTTAATGAGGTTTGGTTGTTGCTCAGTGATGCTTCTACATTTGGAATGAGATTTCTGCAAACAAGCAGACAGAATGTAGTATGCTCAGATTAAAGATGAAAGTCTACAGTTTTTAGGGTATGAACACAGAGACCAAGATTTACAGTTGGTAATGCAAGCACTCCATCTACTAATATAAAGTGTTCAAGCAAGCTTAAAAATTCAACCTTGCACTGTTAGTTTTAAAAATAATACTGAAACCCTGATTTACATTCCTCCAAATATAAAACGTGATCAAAGGAAGAAAAGCTAAAAAAAATATTAGTATTGCTGCTAATTATTGCTCTTTGGAGAAATCATGATAGGTTAAAACTGCAGACCGGAAATTAGCAACAAAACTCTGATTGGCTCCATTTTACCTTATTTTCTAATATGCACACAGAAAATGCTGCTGGAACGTATCCAATAGTCGCTGAGTGCTTCTTGCAAAACTTAGCTCTTTGCCCACTTCGGTTTGAAGCACAGGGACGCAGGTGCTTTGACCACAAAGCCAACAAGACCAGCCTCCAAATGTGGCAGCAGCTAATTTTGCCAAGTGGATGCTGATGATGACCACTTGATCAAATTCTTTTAAAGCTGATGCTTTCAAAACAAAAAGCAGCAGCAGGACAGCTAACAAGATTACAAAAGGGGCTAATAGAGAGTAATGGCTAATCAAAACAGTCTGAAGTTTTAGTTCAATGCATTTTGACAGATCTTTAAAGGACTGTTAAGGGTTTAAGTGCAAACTGTTAGTTTGATAACCAGAGGGAGAAACTGGTATTTTAAAAACAATGTATTTTTGTGTTGGTTTATCAATAAAGACAAATTGTAGCTAATCTAATCTCAAACCTCCACTTCCCAGGAGATTCTACTGGAATCAAAGTAACCCAAAGATGCCTCTTGATATTTAGAGTAATAACTGTAAAAGCTCTTATCTTGTGACTATTGGAATGATCACAGCTGTGCTGCTACGTTGGGACAAAGATTGCAGCGAAGGTAATTAGTCTAAAATTGTTGGGTTGTTACTTTAATTTAGGCTGGGCTATCCCAAGGGCTGTGACTCATTAATATTTGCTAAACCTAAAGTGGATGACTGTCATTTGTACTATGACAACAATTTATTTCATTTCCTCAACTTGAACATGCCTTTGGAGAAAGGACGCAGGGAATACTTGTAAAGCTTTTCATCTAACACTGCTGTATACTAGCGGCACCCTTAGATTGCCAGTATGTCAAATCCTTCAGTGCAGCATGATTTTGTCAAAACATTTGCATTCACATGTATTTCATTAATTGGGAATCTCTATAGCGTTGAGTAAAAATAGCTGCTAGTATGCTGTGGGACCCTAAATCATCAACATAGTTATCATACAGGATGGAAATTAACCTCAGCAATCTGCAACCTTGAGCAGATGTAGAGGTTCCCATGAATGGATGGATGAGAGAGAGAGAGAGAGAGCAAGAGCGAGAGAGAGACTCACTGACTCACTCCATCCATCCATCCATCCATCCATTTTCTGTACACCCTTGTCCCTAATGGGGTCGGGAGGTGCTGGTGCCTATCTCCAGCGAAATTTTCGAGCGAGAGGCGGGATACACCCTGGTCAGATCACCAGTCTGTCGCAGGGCAAGTTCCAAGAGAGTCTCAGGAGCAAATGATTTCTACTAGTGAAACCACTTTCTTAAAAATCTTTTCAAAAATTTACATTATAGCCTTTCCCAAAGTTAGTACGCCGCAACAATTTCCTATCTAAAGTCTGTTATACTGTGCAATTTTAAAGTCAAACTGAACTTGAACAGATCACTCTGTGTGCGTTTGATA
This sequence comes from Alfaro cultratus, assembly GCA_903066825.1. NCBI lineage: Eukaryota > Metazoa > Chordata > Actinopteri > Cyprinodontiformes > Poeciliidae > Alfaro > Alfaro cultratus. Next base: position 4,271 of record CAEFZX010010208.1, read on the forward strand.
TTCCAAAGACTTGATATAAGCTTATGTTACACTGTGCAATGGAAGATGGCAATTTCTACATTACCTCCTGCAGAAGCTGACCAATGGTTTCCTTCTAAGTAGTTTATTCTAAGCTTTAATACTAATTACATTACGTCCTTGTTTGTAAATTGTTTTGGATAAAAACCTCTATCATGAAAAGTAACCAATATGATTTTCTCAGAACTGTGAGTTAAAGACTTCTGTTCAGCATGTCACAGCACAAGCAATAAATAAAATTCTTTAACTAAAGCTATAGGTGTGGAAATTGATTTATGTTCAGCTTAGACTGGCTCTCTGCCCTCATAACATTGGTAATAGCTTGATGACGAAATCATTCATATTGTGCTTGACAGCCCAGACACCTATTACAAACTGCTGCTCTGTCACCAGATCGTCCAGAGCTGCCTGCTGGATGATACATCAGCTGGACTAGTGGTGTCTGGTCTCAAGAGAGGCTGTGACACAGACAACCCTGCCACCCTTTGCACATAAGAAGCAATCTCTCCAATAAACACTACTCCAAGGGTTGTTTTTGAAAGCTCTCATTACAACCTCTAGCACAGTTTCAGAAATAACTGACCCCTACTAGCTATATGACAAGTACCTGCAAGTCTGCAGAGGTTTTGTAACTCAGCAAACCTGGAGAAAAAGGAAGAAGGAGCTTTTACATCTAGTTAAAGCTGGAACCATCAATACTGCTACCCATAAAATTTGGTTGACTGATGAGTTCCAATAATGCCGTTTTAGCCTCAAAATCTAACCAGTTTTAAGGGGAAAAAACTATTCAAAGAAGTCAGCTTCTCAAGGTACTCTAATAATGTCCTGAGACAATGTTCTCTTAGTCAAAGCAAATCCAACCTTTTAGGCAAGTCAGTGGACCCAAGTTCTCACTGTGAATGATGTCAGAATCAGGTTGTAAATCCTAAATTCACTATCTAGAAGCTGTAGAAAGAGAAATATGGCTCAGGAGGACATGTGAAGGGTAATTGACTACCATAAATTGGATTAAACCTTCTCAGCTATACTCTTTTAATACTCAGCACCCTCAGTGTCTTTTGGTTGCTTTCAGAACTAGCAGGAAGCTCTAAATCAGCGTATATGCGTCAAAGAGTCTCATACCCTCAGTGTTCTGCTTTATATTGAACTGTTTTGATTTTTCTACTGGAGCAGCATCAGCATTCTTTGTCTGTATGGTGTCAGCGGTAAAGAAACAGCTCCACTGGACAAATATCGATGTTTATTTTCTTGTTTATTGCCTGTTAGAAGTTGAAAATTTCCCACTAAGTGGCTAAATCTCTTTTCAAATGTATTTATATTTGGAGAAAAACACAACTGAGTCCAAGGCCAACTGGACCTTAAATATGCAGTCATCTGTTCCTACAGGCCAAATTACTGACTTAATGTAAGACAGTCAATGCAAGCAGTTTTGAATTGCACCAGCCAACATCTTGTAAAAATCGGAGAATGGGTTAATGGAGCAAGTATACTGTTGGGAGGATGGAGACCATGTGTCTGTGCATCCATTCATTTTGGAGAGCACTCATTCTTTCAGCCTGACAGGAGCTGGAGCCAATCCCAGCATGCATCTGGGAGAGGTATAATTTAGCTGCACAGGTCATCGACCTGACACAGGGCACAAAGAGGGCGTCTTTTGCAGATAATTAGAACGTGTTAGGGCCACTTGGCAGTTCTAAATTACAACTTGTTTGCCTCGGGTCAGGAGAATGACAACATGTCCTCCGAGTTGATTAAACGCCAAATGGAACTTAGTTCTCCTGCCTTAACAATGACTTTGGGATTGAAGACCAAGAAACATGCATTCATCCTTAATAAATCAAAGGCCTTTGTGTGTCAGTAAAGAATCTACATTTAACCAAGTATAACTCCATGGCCTCTTGACAGACAGATATTGTGACTGCAACTCTAACATTAACAATAAAATTAAACAATTGCACTTAAAATTTGAATGATCCACCTGCTGTGGCTGTGAAACATTTCTCCAGTTGTGGTAATCAGAAATCAGCCAGACTGTTTGATCGAGAGCTTTCCTGATCTCTGAAGTACCAGCTTCACTGGTAGGAAATCCCGCAGAATGCGCCTCTTCTGCATCTCAGCTGCGCCGGTCTGTGACCTGCAATGGTCACACTCCAAAGCTTCCAGCAAGCAAGATGCATTGAGTTTGGTATCCAAGTCTGAGACAATGCTCATGTACTCCTTTGTGGTGTTTTTGGTTACCTCTACTCTGTAGCAAAATTGAAAATGTTTGAGCTTCTCCACGAAGTTGTCTTGGATGTGCATTGTATTCTGTCAAAACGACAGATGGCCTTCAGATTTTTCTGTCACAATTTAAGAAAAAAAAGGTTGGCAACAAACTGAGATAGGATCTACCTTTTGAATCCGAATATCAGGTTGACAATCACTGGTCCAGATCAAAGCATAATCATGTGTTAGAATGGCCAAGTAAAAAACAAAACCTACATTAAGCTGAGATTCTGGAAAAACTTGAAGCTTGTTCTTCACAGATCTTTACTTTTTATTCATTTTGAAGTTTAAGCTATGTTACAAAAAAAAACTGGCAAAAAAATTCCCTAAACAATATTTCATTTTTATTCTGACAGCTCATTGTGCTTGGTAAGCTGACCCAGATCTTAACATATTAACACACAACAAGGATGACAAAGAATAAATTCGAAAGGCATTAAGAAAAATGGTAACATTAATCGCAGGTATCAAGAAAATAGAATCCAAATTTATAAAAAAAATTAAAAAGCAGAATAATAAGTGATAAAGTAAAACTTTAGGAATAAATGCTGCTAACGAGCTAAAAAAAATAATGAGTGCAAAAAGCTGGAGGAGAAATATGAGTAGTGGATTGTGAGGATGAATGGGAGACGTATCTCTTCCTTTGTGAGCACTGATTACAGTTTCAGATCACAGTCCTTTGTTAATCACAAAGCACACGGTCCTCCACTAGCTCTCCACTGCGACAGAAATGTCATCAGACAATTATTTTCATACACTCAGGCCAATTTGCAACGTAATTGTCTAGCTCCACTTGTTAGGTGTCAGTTAATTCATTTTGGAGACTATTTTGACTCGCATTTAAAGAGAAAGTTTGCGGAAGGAACAGGTAATAGATTTTTGACCGATAAAAGAACGCACACTGACAAATGAAGCTTTTCTGACCTCACTCTCTTTCTGTTTGTGTTGCAGTTTCATCTTTTTTTTCCATCCCCTGTTCAATCTGGGGCCATTATGGCATGAGTTGCAACAGAGGACATAATCAATTTCCTGTTTTCTCAGTTCATTAAACTGACTGATGCAGACAGACAGTTGGTTACTGAAAAGCTGCACAGGGATACACCCTTTTAAACAGGTCCTTATACACAAATCCTAATACACAGAATTTGGCTTTAAAAAGACTAGAAAGAATCCACATGGGGAAGAGATGAGGACTGTTTCACAACAAAGGAGTAAAGTGTCGTCTTTACGTCTTTAGCATCATATTTTAAAGATATTCCAAACACAGTGCTGGACCCCACCTCGGACAACAGATTGCCCATGTTTTCTGTAAGATCATTCAAAATGGACCTTCACAAAACTAAAAATGGAATCTAATAAATACACCTAAAGTAAATGCTGAGACCTGAATAGGCTGACAGCCTGATGATGGTAGGATTTTTAAGATCACTTTACATTAAAGGAACTTAACCTGCAAAAGAATTGTTGATTTCTGTGAATGTATAAAATCTGTTAAACCAGATTTAATAGTTGTATTTTTTAGAACGCTCGAAAAAAAATCCATCATATAGTTCAACTAGATAATGGTCTAATAGTCAAATGAGAAGCAGCTGCAGCTGAAAGGCTGAACACCCCCAGCTTCACAGCAAAATTAACCAAGTATAACAAGTATTTCGCTGTACTCCTACTGACGGCAAAGTAAAATCAGATCGCACTCACTCAAAAATCACTAGAAAAAGTTAATTCAAGGGCCAGTCTCTTCATAAAAATAAGGTTTCATTGTGTGTAATCAGCCAGAAACCAGCAGAGCTCCTGCTAACTGAAATTGGAGACTTACGGTATATTTCCATGGTAACTCCAAGGAAAGTGTTTTTGAAGTTCCTGCTGGGATTTCTTTATAAATCCTCTAAAATGTCTGTAACAGTTTTTATATATAATTCAAACAACCATGCACACATTCCTAGATAAAGGGATTTTAGAGAGCTCAATTAACCTAACAGTCATTATGTTTGGACTGTGGGAGAAAGCCAAAGTACCTGGAGAGGACCCATGCATGAACAGAGAGGTTGCAGACCAAAATTTGAATCTAGGAGCTTCTTTCTGCAAGGCAACAGTGCTACCAACTGCACCACTAATGCTTTAATCTAAACCATCCCCATGTAGCTCTAGCTTTACATTTATGGTTGTCGTTCCAGAGGATGATCCTTTGCCCTGATCTCAAGCCCTTTGCAGCTCCTAAAAGGTTTTCTTTTATACTACATAGCCCCACCAATCTTGGTATTAACTCCCACCAGCTTCCCTACTGCATGATGCTGCCACCAATGCGTCGTGGGAACTTTGTGTTCAGGGTGACAAACGTAGCATTTTGCATGTAGTCTGAACGCTTTCCTCCTGTTTACCGTGTTCCCTACATGACTAAAGGTAAACTGCTAATAGGACTGCTAACAGGGCCTCTTATGGCTTTCTCAACCATGAATTTTATTAGAGCCACTCTTCAATAACAGCCTGATTTTTGCGGTGCACAAGTTGTCCAGCGAAACATTTTTCTACCTGAGCTGTGTATTTCTGCAGCTCCTCCAGAATTACCATAGGCCTCTTGACTACCACTCTGATTAATGGTCTTCAAATGCCCTAAAATTCATCTTACAACGTAGAATTTCATTTTACAGGGGGGTAAATTGCAAAGATCTATCAACTCGATCCCTAGTGCAAGGAGCCAAACAGCGAAGGACGAGCTCTGGCCAGCTGCAGGTTGCTCCAATAGAGATGAATTATTTCCTCTGTGAGCAAATTGGGTTTAGGCTGCGCTCTGTCGGATCGAGACGGGGCTTTGTTCCTCGACTCTGATGTACGTGCAAAATAGATGCATCACTGATAGGAAAAAGTGTGGGTAAGCACATAAAACCCAAGACTAAACAGGATCCCAAATGTAGTTTTGTTATTGGACAGAGGATTTAATAACCAGGATATGATACTGCCTGACAGTAAAGGGAAAATAATAGGATTGAGAAGTTTAAAATCACAAGATGGTTGTGACCATCAGCTGTTAACCATCTGTCAAGAGCTGTGGAGGTTTGATGACGACCTCATGGGTCACAGAGAAGACACTGACACACACACACACACACACACACACACACACACACACACACACACACACACACACACACACACACACACACACACAGAATCTAACATGCCTGCTTTAAGCCACCAAGGGTCACAGTTCACAAAGGAGACGACAGAAAGAAAAACAATCTTTCCTAGCCCCCTTCTGTCCTTTCCTGCAGTGTTCCTCTGACCCCTTTCTCATTAGTCTCAACAGAGGTGACATCTAGTTTTACATAGACATTTCTTTATTTTGTTTCTTTTTGTGAGGCTCTTTCTTATTCTTTTCAGACACAAATAGTATCATTGTTTCGTTTGGTAAACAGCACATGCCAAAGATACAAATGCGGAGAGGAAAGTTTTTTTCTCTGTTTATGAAGAAGATAGAAGTTTCTCTGTTGTTTTCCAAGCCGTTTTTCAAAACCACACTAACCACACTGCCTGTTTGCTCCTCCCTTTTAAATTTTCCATCATCATTCACATTGGTCTCAAAAGCTGTAGAGACAGACTGTAATTTGCAGTTAGTTATTGTCAAGTGTTTTTGAGTGCAAATCTGCTGCAAAAGCAATCAAATCTCCTCCTAAGATGGTTTCCAAATGCAACACTTCCTGTTAGTGTTGGCAAGGAGACAGTCAGAGACTGACAACATGGAGAAGTGAAGAAAGACAGATCGAAATCTGTCTTCAAACATGCATTAATAATTGGGCTTACGTAACTATATTACTGCTTGTAACAAAAATGTATTGCAGGAGCATCTGAATTCCTCTGTTTGGAGGAATATATTGTTTAGATCATAAATCCAGCACTTATGTGTTTCCGAAAGCTGCCCATGTGCGGGAGAAGTAACCCTCGGGTCAACTTGTGAGTCAGCAGAATCAATTTCTCTAAGTCTTTATCCTCAAAGAAAGTCAGTGAAGGCAGCAGTTATGAAGAAATTCACAGAGCTAGGACAGGTACATCCTCTGATCCTCTCACCTCCTACATCCCCCCCCATCAAATGGAGAACCTGGACGTGGGAGGGAATGTGCACAAGTGTTTGCGTGTATGCAGAAGCAGGAGTGGGTTGGTGTGGTTGCTGTTTACTCGTCTTGCCTCTCTTGGAGCCCTCTCCCTCTGAATAGGTGAGGATCGGTTTTATGAGCCCTTAACAGCCAGCACTCAGGCCAGCTGGTGTGCTTATCAGCTACTCTGTGTGTCTAAGTGTGTGTCTGACTGCGTGTGTTTGTGTGTGGTGTCAGGGAAATGGCAAGAAGTAAATATTTGTCAAAAGCTAAGAGGCATCTGGTTGTCAGGGGGACTTTAGAGTAACAAGACTTGCTTTAATCAAGCAGAGTCCTTACAGATACACTGCTGGACATCAATTTTAGAGACACAGAGGGAGAAGAGTCTGGATGTTTTAATTTATTTCTCTTGGTCATAGACTAAAAAAAAACACTGGATCTATATTAAAAGTCAATCTGCTGGCTTATCTGGATTTTCCCTTTAACTTATAGGTAGGGATGACTCAGTCTGATCAGATGTACTCCAGATCAAGTTATTTTTTAAATAAATTTCATTAGAGTTCCTGATGAAACTGAGCTCCTGAAATCTGCTGTTAGTCTGCTTTTTGATCATGTCTGCCAAGCTCCCAGAGAGCCTTACATGTGTCTATTATCCAGTCTATTTTCATCTTTAATGGCTACCACATGGCTTTGTTGATTTGATTCATATGATTAGTCACAATGACATTCACAAACAACGACTGAATTGGCTGCTGCAGCTCCCATCATGTGACCTGCTCTTTGCCTGTGCTGAAATATACAGAGAAAGCTTTGTGTGTTGGGCAAAGTGTTGAGTTTAAGGAAAAATAATTATTGATTATAAGCATTTGCCACATAATTAACATTATTAATGAGTCATATGATCAGAACAAAGAGCAAAAATGCTGACCTAAGCCTAGCATGTTGATCAAGGTTTAAATCCCGACTGCTGCTTTTTTCATATTTTGCCTGTGTGAATGGGTCCCCTAAGGGCTCCTACATCTTTCACTCAGTCCAAAACATGCATGTCAGAGACTTTGACAGCTCTAAAATTGCTCTTTTATGTGCCTGAGCATAAATGTTGGTTCTTAAGGTTATTACAGGGACACAGAAGGTATCATCAGAGTCTCTTGTAACTCCAAGCTAACAGCTTTGCCTTTGTTACAATGCTGAAACAGGAGGAACCCTTATGTCTATCTAAAAGAGAGCACTACATAAAGTTAGTTGTGTAAGTACCACTATCTCTATTTGAAAAGTCAGTTTCTAAAGTTTTTTTTAATCTTCTTTTGTCTAAGGGTTCATGTGACCTTTTAATTAAATTTCATTAAAGGCATAACTACCAATCTCAGGTCCTCCAGCAAATCCAGACAGGATCAGACCAACATTATTGAATGGCTTTACTCTCACTGCTCTCATAATTTGATTTCCCCATCCAGCCAGCAGCCATTTTGCCTGTTGTAGCCAGTTTAAACAATGATGTGGCTAAAACTTCCTGGTGTTTGTGTCGGTGCCATGATAAGTGCTCTTCTGTTTACAAGATACACTGCTGATGCTATCTCATGCTGCTTTTGATAAAACATCAGACAAACATGGCGCAGTGGAGATTGAAGCACATAATATGGAGTCAATAATGATCCCTTCACGCTGGTCTCAAGATGGTTGTAAATAAAGAAAAAATAAAAATAAAAGCTGCAACTACTAGTAGTTCACTGACTTGAATCAGATTTAACCTCAATCTGAGCACGGCTTCTCATCTTTGCTTGGTCATCATCAAGGATTATTTTGTAATTGGATAGGTTAACACCAAAAATGGACATTTGTATGAAGTATGTTTTGTTTTGCTCCTGCGTCACTCAAACACGCATGCAGTCTGCAACCACAAGCGCTGCAAGTCAGATTCTCTTTCCACTTGTTATGTTTGGATGCACTGGCAATGAAATGTGGCCACGAGGTGAGACAACCAGTCACCATGGTAATGAACCATGCTGGACCGTCCCTCAGGTGATCATCAGCTCTTGCTACCATGGCAACAGCCGTGGCTCCCTGTAGTCTGCCGAACTAGGGTATGGCAGGGAAAACGCAGAGATCTTGTTTCATAGGGGCAACTTATCGGTCTATGAACTTGCTGGGGTAAATGTGCATCAACCATATCAAGGTTGTTGAAGTTTTTCTTTTGTTTGCTTGTATTTCAGTTGTGTAGAATACATTTTACAAATTTACACAACAGGGAATGTTTTTTTTTAAGTCCAGCTGTCACTTTGTTTTATTGTAATTTATTTTTAGATTAGCACATAAAATTTATATGTTTTTATAAAAGTCTATTTTTCTCTCTTCCATATCTCTTACTCATATTCTCCATACAATTCTCCAAATGTATTAACAACTGACTGCTTGTTAACAGGTGGGACTTCTCCTACTGCTCTTGAATGTTGATTCAGCAGTTGTGACCGTGGAGAAATCGCGCCCTCTAGTGACTTTTTTGTCTCATTGGACTTGCTTTTATTGAAAGGCACTGATTTGTTTGGTTACTGTTCGGTCATCAGTCAAAACAAAACTAATACATGCACTTTGCCCCCTCTTGTGGTCACAGCAAAGAGAAGTGAGACAAAATATTTAAATGTAAAAAATCTCACTTCTGGATTCATTGAGACATGCAAGAAAATAAACTGAGAAGTATGTCAACATGAAAGACATTTACTGATGACTAACAAGGTGTTTTGTTTGAATATGGTCTTGGAATTAAACAATATTTCAGCTGAAAGCAACTTATTTTACAATTTGAAAGGTCACTTTTTGGAAAATGTGGCATGCTTTGTGATGTACCCAAACTGGAAGTGAAGGTACTTGACAACAGGAAGTGCAACGTCCTCCCCTGAGCTCTGAAGGATGGGTGGAGTTCTACCACTTCCCACTTCATACTTCTACAAACACCTCCGAAACCTTGCGGTCACGCTTTATGTATCATTTCCCCACAATCTCTCCGAGACACACAGAGTGGAGGAAATTCAGACTGCACTGTTTCAACAAGTGGAGTATGATCAAGCAGATGCTCTGTGTGCGTGCATGTGTGTGTGTGTCATGGATACATTAAACCTAGTGTTCCTGTAATTAACCCCAGCTGAGAGCGATACTCACCCGGGGCGAGTGTGTATTAGATAAAAATCTAACTGAACTTCTGTCCTTCATTACTGCTCCTCGCCTTTATCTCTGCCTCTGACTGCAGGCTTATATTAGATTAGGCAGCTGGATGCAACTGTGTACACTACATTAACAATCGCATCCAATACGTAGAGCACAATATAGACGACAGCTCATTATGCCTGCAAACAGCGTCCATGTAACTAATCACTGCTTCTTTTCCTCTGTGCTGCAGACAAAGGCCTCAAGTTTTAATAAGCTCCCACCTAAAGTAAATATACCAGTCAGACGTTCAGGCTCATGTTTGTTCTTTGGTCACAACTCACCATAGCTGCTTGCAATATAGAAGCCACACAAGGAGATAGAGTAAATGCCAGGCTCCAGAAATAGAAGCAGCCCATTTGCTCTTTTCCATGATGGGGCCATCAGATAACATTTACACCTGCCCCCAAAAACTTGGCTGGACAAAACTAAAAGAAAGGGGATTTTTTTTTTTAGAACAAGGCACTCCTCGGAAAAAGGTTATTTTCTAATATTAAATGATAAACATGACCCAATTTAATGTTTTCCCTTGTTTTGACCACACAACAGTCAGTCTGAACCTCTCATATATTTTCAGAAGGGAGCATTTTGCAGAAAAAACATGTTCATGTTCATGGTGTTCTGTGATTGTGACACGTCTCAGATGTGAACAGCTGCTCTGTTTGATTTCAGGACATAGGCGGTTGGAAAAAGTAATTGGAGAGTATCAGTGTTTCATTAGCAACAGCTTGCTGCAGACTCTGTTATTAGCATAGATGAATGTACAAACGGGACATAGTGTTCAAGCAGAGCAGTGGACCATATTGAAAATCCAGCAAGTAAGTTATCAGAGAGATCCACAAATATATTAGCTGGTGACCATAAGCAGATCATTATTTATTTAGCTAAACAGGCCCTGACTGCTGAAACACCGAACTTCTTGATAAAATTCAGAAAACCAAAACTCAGATCTTTTTACAGTCAGCTAATGTGCTAAACAATGATAACAAAATTTTGTGTAGACTTTATTTACGGATTGATGAAGACTCAAATCACAGTTAGCTATTTAGTGAGAGTCTGTGAAAGTTAAAGAAGAAATCTAATTAAAATAGGCACAAAATATATAAAAAGCATCTGTTGATGAGAAGTTGAAATATGCAGTTCACTCACTCTGTAAGACAGGAATAATATAGTGAAGGTGTTCTATTTAATCCTCTTAAGTTTTTAAACTCTGTCATGGGTCCTTGTGGATTTGGAAACATTGACAGCCTTTTGGTACAGTGGATCCTTGGTATTTTTCCAGCGTTATGAACAACAGCCACCCATGATAAAATCCAAGAACACTGAGACCCCTCCAAAATGCTCATAACTATCTATTTCATTTGTTCAGACACCAAATGTATGCCAATAAAAAGAATACCACTCCCTGATTGGCTGCTTTGCAAATGCCAACCAATAGGATTTAAATTTTGATTGTGTAAAGATATTTCAGCTTCTACATCTGCATTTTCTTTTGAACACTTAGAGGAAAATGGCAAAAAGACAAAGTTTTCATAAATAATCTCAATAAATAATTTCGAGTTGTGTTTCACAGAAAAAATTGTGAATACATGAATCCATGAATACTGAACTGCAAGGCTCTACTGTAATCTCAAAGGTAAATTTATACAGTCTCACATGGAAAATCTGACTTTAGTCATGTTAGGTGTCAGTTATTATAACATGTAAAAGAAAGTTTAAAACACTGGAAATATCATTACATTTCAACGAATAGAAATCAACAATGACAGTAGGATGGGCAGAAAAAAACTAAATATAATGCTGTTTTTATGCCTTTCTAGGTTACAGCCTGAAAACCTGTATAAAAGTTGTAAAATAGAGCAGCATCAAGAAAAAACTTCAGAAAGCTACAAAGTCATTTTACATATTTTCCTCATAAAAGCCAATAAATTCAGTTAAATGACCACTGTCAATACCTACAGTACATAGAGCATGACTGAAGCATGACATTTTCTGTTTTATCCTATTATTGATATTTCTGTTTCTAACTCCTTCTTATCACTGAAGACGTTCAGAAAGATGTTAGTCTTTACTGCCATGTCATTTCTAACTAGAACACCTCTCAAGATCACTTGTCTTTCTATATTTGCTTTCTTGAGCTGTGGAAAATAGAAAAAGCAGACAAAGTACTAAGACAATATGAGTGCAGATCATATGACATAACTCCACCAGTCATATCATTTTATCCACTATAGCTCGGACAATAAAAATAATAACAATAATACCGTTTAAAGATACTTTTCAAACTTTACTTAAAAGAAGCAGCAGACAGCTGTACTCACCAGAGTTTGCGCGGCATCGTCTCTAAATATTAGGAGGCTGACCTCTTTCCTCTCTCCTCTACAGCCCCTGTTCATCTACTTTTAATATTCATCCCCACCGCCACTCCAAGACAAATCAGATGCATGTGTTTGCAGACACACACACACACAGACACATGCTCAGACCACACACATCCACCGGTTTGATTATGCAGGTATTAATGAGGTGTTGTGTGTCCAGTGAAGGCGGAGAGAGCAGAGGGATTAATGACAGAGGGGAGTGCAGACAGCTGGAGAACTGAGGCAGAATAGAGAGCAAGAGAGGAGGAGAAAACACACAGGGAAGGACAAAGCAAGAAAAAAAGAACAAGATAAAACCGGGAGACCTTTAAGTGAGCAATGCATCTGCTGTCTGTGTTCCCCTGGCCTTCCACTGTGCCCCCTATTTCACCTTTCTTTTTTTTTTCCCCCCTCTTCTCTTTCTATGTGGGCTTTACCCCCTGTGGATTTCTCCTTGTTCATTTTTCATTAAGAGTTAAGCAAACCAACAGCAGACTCAAGCTTGGAGTTCATTTCAGCTGAAAAACTCTGTTCAGTTTACCAGAGCAATGGAGCAAAAGGGCTTCAATAATGGAATGTGCTTTGTTTTACAAAACCCAAATCAAAAATAGATTTTCAATATTTAAAATCTGTGTTGAACAATGAAGAATTTTGCAGATTACAGATTGCACACCACCTTGTGTCTGTTCATATTATCTTGAGACTGTTTTTTCACCACAGTGCTCTCCTCTGTGTTTTTTTTATTTATTACCTGGATCAAACATCAGGACCACTCACTCACACTCAGAGCAGCAGCTCAAACAGGAGTCACGATTCACTCATTCATATTCAGAGCCACTCCAGATCAGGCACCTGGGCCGGGTGGGGAGACACCGAGACCCATTTAGGTGAGCATGGAGGACAAACGAGTTCTGCTTGGGGTTCCACACCAACCAGGAACCTGTTTGGTTTCTGTTTAGAAACGCAGCTGTGCCTAAGGTGCTGTTTTCAGGGCTGTTGTCCTTGACAGATTTGGAGGCTCAGTGCAGCATTTTAATAGTGTCCCATAGGCGTGTTCTGGATTATTAAAGAGTTCAACTTTAACTGATGATTTTCAGCAGCCATTCTGACGATAAGATCTTTACTCTTAATGATGTAAAAATCTTTGAGATATAGAAATACATCTACAAATCACAAGGAAATAAAAAAAAAACTTTAATTTTGTTCTTGATTTTTAAATACTGTTGTTGTCAATACATGTTGAGAATCAATTACTGTGGACTCACTGAAAGCAAACAATACTTGAGTAGTCTGGGACCTTCAATAAATACTGTAGCAGTGTTGGGTTGTATGAGAAAATCTTAAAGAAAATATTTAGTTTTGCTAAGAAAATAAAAGATCCCTTACTAATTTAATTTTGCTTCCAGAAACAAATTCCTTTGTGAAAACAAGGTGAATTCCCCTCACATATCTCAGAAATGTGGAGGTACCGGCGTAGAAATTAAAACGTTCTGCTGAGAAGATACATCTTGTTTTACACTCATGTCACAATAGCTAAAATTCCATGGTGACTACAGCAGAGGATAGGATGACATCTGTCAAAACATGACAAGTTTGAATGTTAACATAGTGAAGGATGGTTAGGAAAGTTGTGTTTTTACTTGGGCAGAGGGGTTTTTTCTGTGTGGGTTAATACAAAACCCTCCACAGAAATTCACACAAAAGCCCCTTGCAACTCATCGCTAGGGCAACCTCGTTCAGCAGGGCCTGAGAGAAGTTTGCCTTAACAAACAGGGGCTGCTCTCAAACAGGAGTCCTCCTGAACTTCATGTAAAGAATCATACTGTTGTCTGAATGCTCGCCTTTACTCAACCTTGTGAAATTTGTGAACCAGAAGCCAAAAAAAAAGAAGCAATCTTATCTGTTAAGAAATGTTAATTAAATGGTGCCATGAACTTAATTCAGTCAAGGCAAAGTACAAGAGCCATCTGTTTGTCATCTGAGCAAGTTCACAGAATCAGACTCCTGCAAGAACCAAACATAATTCAGACCGCCCAGCAGCTAACAAATACGACCAGTTATATAAAACTGTTTTTGCAGCTCCTTTATGTTAAATGAGACTTTGTCAAACCCTGTGGGTGAATTTCTATTTTGGTAGCAGTGAGTGGCCACAATGCAACTCCCATGCAGCATGCATGTGGGAGTAAACCGCAACAACTAGAAGAGATCCAGAGAAACTGACATCATCCTCAGTCGATTTCGGTAGCGTTTGAGTCGAGAACTGTCACTGTCACACCAACAACGAGTGTCTTGGTGTGACAGTGAATAACACCTTTCACTCCAGCTGATGGAACATTTAGGAAAAAGTGTAATAAGTCTGCTGAAGTTCTCTCTGTGCCTGATAAGGGCAGAATAGACTTGACTTTTACTCGGCACACGCTCTAATTTCAAAAGTGGGGAGGGAAAGAGAGAAGGAAAACGCGTAGTTAATTTTTCACTGATGTGAAACTGAGAATGCATCCTACTCAGAAGACTGAGCGCAATCTTGTGAGTAGGATGTGTGTATTGATTTCAAGATGTCTTTTCTTGTGGGTTGTTTGAGTAAAAGACACAACACTAAGCAGTCTGATGAGAATTTTTGTCAGAATGCTGAAAGTGCGAAATAGAAGGAAAGATGGAAAAGCTTGTTAGCTACTGCAGTTTGGTCAGAAGGTTGGTGAGCTGTTATACATCAATGCTTTCCAGGAATTTTTCCCAGAAGCACATTACATCTATTATGTATCTTTATGTGGCAGACAAATATTGGAATATCAAACATGTAAATCTTAAGCATTGAGGAATTTCTGGAATTAGTATGAGGAAAGAGCTTACCGTCCTTTCAGTGCAGACAAAGTGGACTTGTCAATCCTGGAGAAGAAGTGGGAGAAAAAAAAAAGGCAGACACACAAAAACAAAAAGGAAATATTACTGATTTCTCAAGGCACTGATTATAAAATATTAGCTCATATTTTATCTATGGTGAAACAAAGAAATATGAGGACCTAGATTTAGAACCTCATTTCCATGAGGCTCTTTTAAAGTGCAGCATATCTTATCTTAATTGATGTGTCTCTTCTCTGGAGCACATGACAGGCCGTATAAATTTACATGACTTACAAATATTGCACCGCAGCCACACTAAGCAGGTCACAAAAGGTGAAAATGAATGCACTAATTTTCAATGGCGCAGCAAAGCCTGAGGCACAACAACTGTACAGGCAAGAGAATATTTTGATAGAAGCAGAGTCAGCTTCGCATAACAAGGCTATTTCTCTCCAATCTGCTCGGACCGGTCTTGAACGCTCTTGGAGTTCATAGGGGCCTTCTTCTTGTTTCAATACATGCTGTTCATACAATAAACATCGAAAATCATGTTCGTTTGGGTTCACTTGCAGCTTTCTGGTAAAAACATGGTGAGGGTAGACATTAAAAAGTTTTTTTTTCTTCCTTTTTTTTTTTACCATTCATGTGTTTCTGGATCCCTCTTTTATGTTCCCATCATTTCTTATTCCATTAATCTGAAGAGCAAACTGTTCTGAGCGACAAACTCAGAATAAATGCTCTAGTACGGAGCACCTAATGCCAGTTGTAGCTAACCGTGTAAAAACAAAGCATGCTATGTTTACAGCTGTAGCTGATAGCATCAATGCTTAAAATATAATTTGAATATCTTCCAGCAATCAGGGATATCACAGATGGTGGCGCATCGACATAACATCAACAGAGATTCATACAAAGCCGATATACACTAAGCAAGGCTGGTTACCACGATAATAACTCTTTATTATAAGATATTCAAATCTCAGGGAAATAGGTTTATTCTTAGCTGCAGCTAGCAGGATAGTTAATGAAACTTGTAGTTTAAGATTAGGAAAAACATTTAGATTTACTTTATTGTTAAAATGTTCTGCTTCAGATCCAGCAGCAGTGAAGTCAAGATGCCCCAGTTGTTAATTTTATTTTCTGAACAAGGTTCCAAATATAGTGACACAGGACCTAGCATACTAAGCTAACGGTTCTGAAACTTAATGTTTGTCCTTACTATTGCTTTGCATGCCACATACACTGTTTTGCAAAAAATATTTACATCTCTTGAATTTTTTACATTTTGTTACATTACAACTTCTGAGTTTTTTGCAAAATTGGAAGGTGGAAGGAAAAGCCTACATTCTTTTACATATAGAAATCTGGAAAGTGTTGCGTGTTTTGAGTTCTGTTTGCTCTTATACTTGTAAATAAAATCCACTACAATCAACTAGAAACTATACGTATTCATGTTGCTCTCCATAGAAGCCTGATGATGGAGAGTTAGACTATCAGACAATATCCCAAGTTTTGAGCATCTCACAACTTAGGATACTGTCAGTTCAGTCCCTTATCTAATTTTTGAAAGACTCTTGTAGATTGATGACATTTGAATGGTTTAATGGTGTCTAGAAAGAATGTGGAAAAACAGAACAAGTACATCTGGAAGCTACTTTCTATAGGCTGTTGGTGCTTTCATTTAACCTTCACCTGTAGGTCTTCCTCATAGAAGATGAATGTCATAATGAAAAACCACCATTTGTTGAAAAATAATAAATACCTGTCTGGTGAAGCTACAGTTGGAGATTTACATAGTTTTCTTGTAATGTATGAGTTATGTTCTTTGTTTTCTTTTCAATGAAGCTTGTTTTTGTCAGTCTCTTTACAACTTAACAGGGTTAAGTCAATTTCTTTCCACCTGTCAGAAGAACATTGGGTCTGGTTTTGCATGAATATTTCAGGACCTATTTCAATATTTTTGTGGCAGCATGTTCAACATCTTGAAATCGGTGGAGAGTTTATTGTGTTGTTTAAAATAGTATAGTACATTTTATACAATATTTGTGTAATTAGCATTGCTTGTAGAACATATGTGGAATAAATCTGACAAAAGTAAAATATAATCTTCTGATTACTCATGTTCATTTTGTTTTAAATATTTGGGAATAATCAAGTTATATTTGTGCTGTAATTCTGCTTCTAGACAATCTATTACAGTAGTGAACTACAATAAAAACACAGAATTCTCCAAGGGTGATTTTGGAGATTTTAATAGCCATTTGTAAGTTATGTGTATATAAGGCAGAGCAGGCGAAACAATTTATCCTCAAATGTTTGTAGTTCAATGCAAGAAAGAGATCCAGTCATTGGTCATGCAAATTTGGGATGAATTAAAATTTGCCTTCCACAGAGCTAGTTGGATGTTATGTGAAAAGTTTTCAAATAAATGGAAACAGGTCTAATTAAAACACAGACATTATCTTAATGGTTAAACAAACTGGGTTATTCTCACTTTTTTATGAACTTGAAAGTCTTCTTTTTTGTAGGTGATACTTTAGTTAATGCAGAAGAGTGAATCTGAACTGGAAGAATTAACACCATTTAATAATACAATAATATTTACTAACATTTACAGTATTATCATGATGAAATTGTAAGTCTGTGGATATTTTTTTTGTTATAATTGGGTGGGATTCAGCACTGGTACAAAGGGATATTCCAGAATTTGATATAAACATCCTCACAAAAACAATGGACTCACAAAAGAACATTTCTGTCAACTATTTTCAGAGTTTCTTAAATATTTCTCCAAAAAAACATTTTGTTTTTACTCCAATTGGTTCTAACTAATAACTGACGTCCGTTATCCATTTCAGCAGAAATATTCTATTAATCTTTGCAATGTCTTGTGAGTTTGTTTTGTTTTGATATCTCTAAACACAATAGTCTGTAATTACCTCTGCCACATGTAATGTGATCCCCATCTCTATCTGACACAGGTTACTGCAACCCGTGTAATGTAGGATACACTGTTTCGGCCTAGATGTGGGTTGTTGTGGAGTTGGGGGTTAAAGTGCTCTGAAGCAACGTGTCACAGTCCTAAAGGACTTCCAACAAGGGAAATGGCACAACAACCCACTCCATCCAACAGTGTGAGCCTATAAAGCCCTAAAATGGGCTTCCTGGCAGCTTCCATGGTGCTGCATTATGGGAACTTCTCTTAGGCAGGAGAACATTAAGAGAGCTGAGTGTCCTGGCAGGACAGCAGCAGCAACAACAGACAGCAGTCAGACAAAGAAGCCTGTTGACTGCTGTAATCCCTCCCTAAGCGGAGACAGCACAGAGTGAAACAGCAGTACATTCTCACAGAAACACAAGCAGGCTGACAAACAACAGGAGAAAATGTTAGAGGTGTGACTTAGAGGCACATAGTGACACATCCCTCCACCCATCCTTCCTTTTCATGAGATAAGTTTACATCTGTGCACCACCCAGAGCTGCACACCAACACCAGCCACAGTAGATTGGAACAATGTGTAACTTTTAAAAGCGAGTGTAGAACAGCTGTGGCCATACACATGAACAGCATGAAACATAAAGGCAACAACATACCATCCAAATCCACTGAATGTGGCACTTCTTCTCCTCCTCAGCATTTTGTCAGTCTGACCTTCTCAGCCTCTTGCTCTCAGCCTCCTTCCTTTGGGAAATCCTCTGCTGTCAGTCTCTCCTCCTCTATACTCTGTGCACTTGCACTTTGTCTCTATCTGATCCAATCTCTTTACCTCCCTCCTTCTCTGGTCTTCACTCTATTTGCTTTCTCTTTTTTTCCACTCTCTCTCTCTCTTTCCTCTTATTCTCTCCCACCTGCCTCTTTGGGGTTGGTCGTTTTCCACTTTCCCACTTGACCAGTCAACGACTTTCCTGCAACACTGCTTTCTCTTTGGCTTTCACAGCCTGTTAAACTTGTACACACAATGTGACACACTGACACATACAGGTATACCCATATCAGCAGAGGGGAGGAGCGAGGTAAGGAGGGGCCACAGCGTCCATCTGACTCTGTGGGTTTGTTTCCCACACACCCACACACACAAAGATCTGTGTATCTTTGTGTGTATATAGCGTGGCTAGGGACTCTTATCGTCATCATCAACTCTGCAACACGTTTTTGTTTTGGTCATCTTTATACACCTGGAAACATGGTTACTGATTGCACTATGTAAATCGTAATGATGGTAGTGATGCATTTATGTAAAAGCTACAAAGAAACAAAAATAACAATGCAACCACATAAATTCATACACTGACCAGATTTAAATAAACACTTTCCACACATAAGAGATTATCTTTATAATCTAATCTGATGTGAATAGTATTACTAGACATATTAATGTAATACCAAACTCCATATGCAATTATAGTTAAGTTTGTAACCTATTTGAAGTATGTTGCAGGGGTCTGCATTAAGTGGAGTGTGTTCCACAGAATTAAATATATTAGTCAAGCAAAACCACAAGCAAAAGAGATGTGTGGGCTGTATGTAGGCAGAAACCTCACACTCTCTGACCAAAGGGAGTGTCCTTCCTCACACCCTTCCTCTTCACTCCAGAGGTCTCACTTTCAGGGTTGCAGCCAGTGCACTGCCAGAGAATAACGGAAGAGGTTTCAGAATAGTGTTGACTCAAAACAACTAAAATCTATTTTTATTTTTCTGAAGCGCCACTCTTTTTTTGTAGATAGATAATAATCTATCTACAAAAAAATAAAAAAGAGTGGCGCTTCTGTGGAACTTAATCTCATTTTGGCAAGTTAGTATCATATATTAAATGTATTTTATTGGGATTTTATTGTCAACTAAAACAGAAATGGCAAAATTTTCAATGTGTTTTGCATTAAAAAAAACCATATTGCATGAGTCCCCCTGAGGTAAATCACTGAAGAAGCTTGTTTCACTTTAATTCCTCCTGCAAGTTTTATGCAGGATTCTACTAATCCTTAACATCTATGCAATGACTATTTTGCTCATTCATCTTTGTAGAACCACTCAAGCATACATAATCAGATTGTATATGGCGAATCTGTCAGTAGCAATTTCATCTTGTCACAAATTCTCATTTGTATTTCGATCTGCTGTTTGATTGTGTCAGTCTTACACAAGTTCACACCAAACGCGTTTTGAGCGTCAGGCGCGTCTGGTTTACATTCAAAGTCTATGTGGAGGCGCGATTTGAACCCTTTTGAGCTTTTGACGCGTCAAAAGCACCGAACGAGTCCAACGGAAAACAACGGCTAGAGCTGACGCGTCTGACGCGCGTAACGCGTTTGGTGTGAACGCACCATAAGCAGTGAAAATCATCTAAACTATTCAGTTTATCTGTTTGCTTTGAGGTGTTGTGCTGCTGGAAGGTGAACCCTTGCCTTAGTCTCATGTCTTTTGCTCATGACCAGCTTCTCTCTTTCTGGTGAGGAAAAAAAAATAAAAAATGAATGGCCACTGCATGTTGTTACCACAATCATGCTCCACTGCGAGGTTGGTGTGTTCAGTATGTGACCAGGTATTCACACCATATTATATGTAGACTAAAAGGTTCAATATTGGTCTGACTGGATCAGCTTTTTCAGTTGGTTTGCTCATGGCAAACTGCAAAAGGGACTTCTTCTAGCTTTCTGTTGCCACTGCATTTTGGCTAGATTTATGGGGTGCATGACTGCTAGTTTTCCTTTCGACAGATTCCCCCACCTGAGCTGCAGATCTCTGCATCTCTTCTAGAGTTAGTATGGGGCTTTTTAGCTGCCAGTTTACATAGGTGGTCAGACGTCATTTTCTATCAGAAATTAATCAGAAAATGGAGGAAACTCAATAGTTTTCTATTTTTCCATTAGTAAGTGGTACAACACTAGTGATAACCTTCACTAGAATTCAAACTAGAAATATATAGGTCATGAAGTTAGCATTTGTATTAGTGTGCGTAGTTGTTTTGATGTTCACTGGACCTAAGTTCTCTCATATATCCTACTCTCTTGTCCACCAGTTATTACATCCTTTGAGGATCTTATACCTTTAAACCAAGACTTGAATTCTGAAATGTGGTTTATGATTTAAGGTTTAATGTGGGGATTATTTATAAGCTGTACCCATTTCTGATTGGGACTTAACTAATTTAAATTTGTCTTTCAGAACACATAAAGGCAGCTTCCTCTGTCTTTTCCAGCGTATTATTTTAAATATTAGATCTTGGCTCAACTCTAGTAATTGTCGGCCAGTGACGAAGGTGAGAAGTGCAGAGACTTGATGATTGAGGGAGCCTGTGACCGAAATAACCCATTTAAGATTCTAATGCTAATTAGGGTTTAATTTTAATTTAGAACTAAATTAACATAAAAACAATAATTGCTGGAAAACGAAATGTCAGATAAATAGTTCTGGTACAATCTAATGCTTCCTTGATTATTTTCAATCAAATTATTTATGTGGTTTCCCTTTGCCTTTGAAATAAATAAGTTTATTGCTATTGAAAGTCGAGCTCTAAGTGTGAGAGTACATGACTGAATGCCTCCTTAGTGTGTTGTGGGGTTGATGTGCACATGCACACACAGAGGAATCAATCTGACACTCAGATTGTGAATATCATTATGAGCAAAAGAAATGAAATAGGAATGGGGAACTGAGAAACTGCTGTTAAAAAAATCAATATCTGTGAAGTGAGAATGATAAATCTGAATGTAGACCTCACTCTCCCTCTAGTGGTTTACAGGTGATAGTGTTTATTAAAGTCCAACTGCGAAAGAAAATGACAGAGGGAACAGAGCCCTGAAATCCTGCGTGGTAACGCAGGGTTTTAAGACCTAAATGCTTCTGAAATCATGGTTTTCTTCACTCTTGAAATGGAAGAACATTTTCATCGGTTGCCACTACATTGCGACTAAACTGCAAATTACAGCAGACAGCGCACAACTGCAAAAGTTGGTATCTTACAACATTTGTGCTCTTACTTATTGTCTTGCTTTAACAAGTTCTCCAAAGCAGGTAAAAATCTATATCAAACTGCTCAAAAAATCTAATTTATAATATTGTAAAACACACAAAAGTCAGTCGGCAGAGGAACGCAGCATTACCACAACATGATTGGACAGGTGCACTAAATAACAGAGATTATTGTGTTATTACTTTATGCAGAATTTAATTTATGGTGCAGCGATGGGCAGGTTTGATGCATTACTTGGTATGAAGTTACAAGCAATATTCTTACCATATACCTATGATAGATGAGCGAAATGACATTGAGAATAAAACTGCAGTAAGATTCCATTCTATCAGTATTCTGAGTGGTACTCTGGGCTTGGTTTGCTGCTTGTTTTGCTATGTAGTGTCAGGCTGCATATTGTAGACTCTTTCATATGGTAATAACACTCTAAAAGGGTTACTGACCTTATCCTTCACAAAACCCTCGAGACGGAGGTAGCATTACATGATGCTACAGTCTTTGAAATGTTACATTAAAATATGTTATCTTCTAAACTTCACCCGTTTATGCCACAACTATTAAAGGATATCGAAAGGACTTTAAAACTAAATGTGGTTTATTGTGACAACCTTAAATAAAGTCCAGCGTAACCAATTGCTTTCAGATGCCACCTTATTAGTAAAGAGTATATTTGTGATTTTCATTGCGACTCCAGATGTTTTGTGAGGCCTCAAGTTTTTTAGAGAACATTAGTGAAAACACAGCCTTATGAAGACCAAGGAACACAGCAGGTTAGACAGAGAGATGTGGAAATGTTTAAAGTAGAATTAGCTTATAATTCATATAATATAAATAACCTGGAAACTGGAAACTGACATGGTATGGCCTAACTACAAACCTATAAAGAAATGGATGCTCACAATCTGAAGCAGCAGAGCTTTAATCAGTGAAGCAACCAAGAGTAACTCTAGTAACTCTGGAGGAGCTACCGATATCATAGCTTAGGTGGAAGGTGTGTTAACATCAAGGGTTCTCAGACTTTTTCTAAGGACACTCTTACAATCCTCAAACTGATAACAGTTTTAAGCTGCATTTTGAACTCACTGTAGGAACTATCCATTAAAAAAATGCTCCCAATCTGTTTCATAGAAATTTAGACTTTATAGTAATTAAATTATATAGCACATTAACATGGGACACATTATTCAAGCTACAATTTAACTCAGTGTCTTTGTTTCAAATATCAAATCTTAAAGCTTCCAAAAATTAACAGAGTAAACACTGGATCAATTCAATTGAGCCTATTCAGTCTTTATCCATCAGTTTAAATACTTTTTAATTGGTTTAATGTTAACACAATCAATATATTTCTTATTTTGCCTCATCAAATATTTACTTTGGGCTTTATTACATTCAGTTGATCCAGTTATGACAAGCCTCAATAACGTCCTGAATAAGTGTGAAAAATGAGTCTGTCTCTCACAGCACAGTGTCTCTATTCTCGGAGGGACGGATGACAAAGGGACGCTCATCTCATCTTCCACTTGTAAATGAGCCCTGTATTTATTCTTCATTACAGTCAGAGTTAAAAATGATTATTCACAGAGGGAAAAGCGAGCAATATTTGCATAGCCTCAGCAACCCATGACAGTAATTTGAGAGAGAGACATGACTTGCCTGATGGAATCTGGCCTTCAGTGCTAAGTCACAGAATAACACCAAGAGCTGCTCTTCTGCCTTACCATTTTCTGCTACAGCTGGTGAAAATGTATCATGCATCCAATCCCAGACATCAGTGTTGACATCAGCGAAATAACAGTTTAAGTGCTCAAACAGGGACATTGGTTCCTTTTGACATTCCTTTGTACATCTATGTTGTTTCATTTTGCATCCTTCTTCTCTATTGGTCTGTTTTCTTCATAAAAGCAGTGATTTTGTCTCTGACATAAAGGATAGAAGACCTTGGATTGAGAGGTTGAGGCTGATCAGTAAGTTGAAAATGTCTGCAAAATTTGCCAAGCTGGAAACACATTTCGAGTCAACGAAAAATTGTGCAGTATTGATTTTTCTTCTGTCATAAATTCAGGCATTTCTTTGTGTCACTGAAAACGTCACTCCAAAACTCTCTCCTGAGACAGCCATGGTATCTGAGTGTGACAGTTGTGCATCATATCCATCATCCAGATTTCAGCAAACTTGACCAAACAAACATGATTGCAAAGCTCTAGATCACAACTACCACACTGGTAGTTGTGTTCAAGATCTGGTTTCGTCATATATTTTTCATGTCTTTGGAAGCTAGCTACAAGCCACAATCCTTGCATTGATAGATTTATTCCATGATGCAACTCCGTGTTTTCTCATCACTGCTGCACCATCCACATAAATTACCTGATGGTTTTCTCTTTGCAACTTTAGAAATATTCCTGTAACAACCAATGCAGTGTGGGTTAGCTGTGCTCGGTCTTTACATGCATTCATTCAGAATCGCTATAGTATTTCAGTGAAGAATTGCAGACATGCACAAACCTTGAATCTGCAGTCAGCATCTGTGAACGCCAGTAAGTCGAGACGAGTGTTAAAATATGATGAAAGCAGAATAAGAACAAGAGCGCAAGGTAAAAAGAAATACAACAAATACTGTTGAGGAAGGTCATGAGTGACTGAATCTTGTTTAACATAAGACCTACACAGTCATTGCCCAATTAGCTAATCTCCATGGTAATAAAGGACACTAGGATGGATATAAATGCTATTTATGTTTCTTTCAGAATAAGAGATGGCGTTTTCTCATTACACTGCTGCTGAGATTTAAAAAAAAAAAAAAAGTGCTTATTTTTACTTAGTTTGACTAATTACAGTGAGTTTAAAACAGCCACAGTAATCTGGTTCAGATAACTGTAGCTGCTTTGTGATCTTCTTGTGAGTATGTTGACATTCATAAGACAACTCTGGAAAAAAAAAAAAAAAAAGAAAAAAAGAATATTCATCATCTCTCTTCACTTTGTCCTCAAATGGGAAACATGCGCTCACACCAAAACAAACGCCACATTTTCCGAGACCACAGTGTTGGTAAGTGGGCTGAGTGACGTCACATCAACCAGTTGGGCAATGTCTTCAGGTCACTGTGCAGGCTGCTGCTCTGCTAAGTGCTTGTTAGAAGGACGCACTGATGCCAACACTGCTCTGTGTGATCAGTGTCTTTGCAAGAAGCAAATGAGGTTTGATTTTTCGCAACGTTCAGACGGAATAATACACTGACTGGTATCATGCCTGCATAGTGCACTTTGTTTGAAGTTTAATGATGCACAGCCAAAGACAAGTTTAATGGGTTTGCTGTGTCCTTTGTGATTCAGAAATAGACGTGATGAGTGTGAGATGTCAGAAAAAAGTATTTCTGAACAAATGGTTTTTATTAATCTCTACTGTGTGCTGACTTGCTCTAGTCCAGGTGTGAGTGTAGGTGGTGGAGAAAAGTGAGAAATCAACTCTGACAAAGAAAAATAAAGGTAATATTTAAACAGCCGATCTCAAAGGCACATAAAATAATATAATTTTTCACAATTCTTTAAGTGTCAGTATGTACATAATTTATATACTGAGTCTAAGTATTAAAATTTTATCGGAACTTTATATAAATCTGTTTTATGCTGAAACAGACTGAAGCAAAAAAGCATTAAAAATGTATGCACTTTAAGAAAGCTTCTTATTTTAATCACCTATAGCTGTGTTTGGCTCAACACAAGAATTGAGCCAAATTACAAATGGATAAAATAATATTTATAATATGAAGCAAATAAAATTTCTTTTTTTTTCTCCGATAGTGATAAGAAAACTTTTTGAATCCGATATGTATGACCTCTGGTACATAATAACATTGAGGATGTCCGAATGGCTAGTGAATGGTTTTGTAAATGTGTGCGTTTATAGAATCTGTGACCAATGATTAGTCCAGTGCACAATTCACAATTGTGGGCGGGGGCCCAGAAGCCAGAAGAGCCTTTTCTTTTTGCATGACTTTTGGAGTTGGAAAAAGGTTTTATGATCCTCAGTTGGTGTTTTAAAGAATTTCTGTTTAGTATAGAACAGGGGTGGGCACTCCTGGTCCTGCAAGTCTTAGATGTTTCCCTGGTCCAACACACCTGAATCCAATAGCTGAATCACCTCCCAAGTGCAGTCAGGTTCTCCAGAGTCCTGCTAATGACCTCATTATTTGACTC
The DNA here is from genome assembly GCA_903066825.1 of Alfaro cultratus. Taxonomy (NCBI): domain Eukaryota; kingdom Metazoa; phylum Chordata; class Actinopteri; order Cyprinodontiformes; family Poeciliidae; genus Alfaro; species Alfaro cultratus. The sequence goes on from CAEFZX010010208.1 coordinate 30,211, forward strand.
AGGTGTGTTGAAGTAGAGATGCATCTAAAAGTTGCAGGAGACCGGCCCTCGAGGACCAGGAGTGCCCAACCCTGGTATAGAAGAATCCACCTCAGTGTTTTGATTCCTTAAAAATGAATGAAAAAACCTTCACTTTAACACTGAATGGGAAGCTGTGAATTAGATTGCTGCACCATTAACCACACTTATGGCATCAATATTTTCTTACAGTTGTTACACTGCAAAACAGAGGAGTGGGAACCCACCCATCATTATCAGGACACATGTACATATATAATAAACAGAAAGACTTTTTAGGAGGATATTTATGTAATGAGCAAACAGCTTATGACCTTTACTAAGCCTACAAGGGTGTATTATGTATGTAAAGTAAATCCACCACAGGCTAAGTAATCTAATATATTTTGTCTTCATAAATTCATGCTCCGTCTCAGCTTCCTCTTTCTCCCATTTGTCTTATTTTGCTTTTATTCCTCTCCCACTTCCTTAATAACTTTCTGTCACCAGTGGCCATAAGACTCCATCCTAGACGTGATGTTGCCATCTTTATTACTTCTCCCCCTTCCCCCTTTCCCAGTGTCTCCCCAAGTATTCCCTCTCTCCTCTCACCACGTTGTAATGCATTTAACCATTAGACTGAGTCCCGCAGGGTGACATAAACTTGCAAAGATGAGAGAGAGAGTGTTTTTTTCTGCCTTCATTTATCGCTCCTTTGCCTCCCTCTGTCTCTCCCTTCTGTTTCTAACACGTTACTCGGCTATATGAGGTTTTCCAGGAGGGCCGCTGAAATAAAGACGGAGCTGATGCTCTGCTTTAATGGCTCCTGTCTCATCAACATCCATCACCATCGATCACGACACCAACTGGGACGCACACAGATAAGCAGCACAGAGGGAGCAAACCTGACAGCCGAACGAATACCATATATTTTACCCAGAAGTGTCCTGGCGTTTCTTATCATGTAATCCACCAATCTGTGTCAGTGGCATAAAGATCCAACACACAAGAACAGAAAAACTATTGATTCAAACTCTTATGTGTTCATAAGAAATCACCTTGGTGCCAAAAAGCCAGACTCTTAAACAGCCTCTTTTCCCTCAGCTGCTGAACTATTGTTCTTATAAAATAACAATCCCTTGTTCTATTTTTTGTGCTGAAATATTTTTGCTATGTAACTAATTCTAGCCTTATGCTAGTCTGCAATATTAACTTCATTCTCTCTTTTTTACCTACGAGGCATAACCTGTAATAATCAGTTTCCCAAGGCCTTAAGGACTAATATAGTCAACGGGATAGACCCCCAATTCAGAATGGGGGTCATAAATTATAATATATCACATAAAAGCAAAGAAATAAACAAAACAAAGATATTTTATTTAAAACTGTGTAAAATACCATCAAAAATCATTTTCACCATATACAGAACCATGCAAAAATGTCTAGCTACTTTAACTTTTTACATTTGGTCATGCTACAATCACAAAAATTCAATGTATTAGTCAATGCACAGTTGTGAGATAGAAGAAAAATGAAGTTGTAACATTTTCCTTTAAAAATAAAAAATTGTAAAGTGTGACTTGAATTCCTGCTGCACATTTCCAATGTGCATGTTTTAAGATGCCTTCTTAAGAGCTGCACATCTAGAGATCTCCCCAGTCTTCACCCAATCTCAATTTGAACTTCAGTTTTCATCCTTTCCACATATAGCCAACTGATTTTAGAGCTGAACTTTGACTGGGCCATTCTAACGCAGGGCAGGAATAGTCTTTAAAATAAAGCATCCCTTGTGGCTTTGGCTGAATGTCAATATTGTCATCTTGCTGGAAATTGAATCCCTCCTCTGGTATAAACATTTACAGCATCTAACACTTTTTTCAGGATAACTGCATTTAGCTCAATCTTCTCATCATGATCAGTTTCTCTGTCCCTGCTAGAGAGAATAATCCCCACAGCATAATTCCGTGCATAATGTTTCAGTGTGAATAAACAGGTTGATGTGCAAGTTTTCCTAATGCAAGATGTTCAACTCTCCAAAACAACTTTTACCTAAAGGCATATTCTCCCCTTTTGATACCTTTGAAAATCTAACCTTTAACTAGAATACACTAGTGGACAATGGATCCTTTTTACTAAATTGGTGACTTCTGGAGGCAACTGGTTGCACAAATGTTTATTTTGGGGTATTACTGTAAAGTTATTGTAATGTTCATTTGAAAAATAAATAAATAAAAAAGCTTGGTGTAAATTACAATCAATCATTCAATCTCCATTAATAGGGCACTTTACACATGCAATGCTACTTAAGTGGTGTACTGAAGAATAAAATTAAACATGACTAATAAGAAACAAATACCTATACTGAACTCTGTAGTTGAAGTTGGACAAAATGTGGAAAAGTACGTTGTCCACACATTAATATTTTTTCAAAATACTGTAGTTTTTTTTTTTGTTAAATAAAATACAATGATGCCACAAACAGAACCTTAGAGTTCACCTGCAGCTTTTCTTACTTTTAACATGTTTTGTGTAAATTAAACAACAAACCAGTGTAAAATTATAAGAGGCAACACTTTTGAAAAAACTTTCAAAAACCAGAGGTCAGTCTAATAAGTAGATGTGTGCATGTGTCTTTGGAGACCTGTGCTTATGACCTAGTGCAGATGTGAGGCGTGGAGCTCATCTCTCAATCATCAGGGAGAAAGCTTCGGAACTAACCTCTCCTACCTTCTTGATACCGTACATTTCTTCTGTCATCTTGTTCCCAGTGTTGTCTAAACCTTCCAATCTATTTTTATTTCCCTACATCTGCCCCTACAGTTATTCTCTCTGTTGGTGGATTTTAATGGAAGTGACAGTGAGCCCACCCAACGCCCACTCTTCTAGATCTCTCTCTCTCTCTCTCTCTCTCACTCACACACAGCAAAATGAGTGTATATCCATTAGTGCAACGGCAGACAACCAAAATTTTTGTGCATTCAAAATGTTTTCACTCACTCGTCCTGATGTGTGTGTGCACATTCATGTTCTCATATAATCACACGCAAATTTACACACTAAAATTAACAAGCTGTGAATGATGCATGCACACCCACACACACACGCACACACACACACACAACCTGCTCCACCCACGGCTTCCACAGCTGCCTTCATCCTCCCTATGCACCAGTTTGCACTCTTCCAGGCTACATTGATCAGAGTCAAACATCCAGTTAATTTACACACTTGCTTTGGAGGCCAACACTCAAAAATGCGGTGACACAAATGCTGGATGAGAAACGTCAACTGTTGGGGACATGGAAGCATTCAGTCCAGAGAAAAATGGTTTAATCAGGTTCACCCTGAGAACAGGGCGATTTCCTCCCCAGCATTTCATTTTCCACTTAATGAAAAACACACAAATCCAAACACACGCTGCGGTGGTTTCAAGCGAATGCCCCTCTGCAGTGGGGAACTCATTTGTCACTCTATCAGAGTTTGCATTGATTTCCTTACAAAAGTTGGTGCAGGAAAAAGAATTGTGCTTACTAGATTCTAAATTAAAGTCAAAGGAAGCGGGTAAATCACGATAAGTAAGGAAGGAGGATAGCCGTTTGGTGCAGAAGGCAATTCTTTGCAGTGCAGGTGGACAAATAAAACAGAGTTGGAAGAAAAAATAAAGGTGAGATTATGAACGAGAATAATAATGACAAGCAGAGAAGGGGAAATGAGGAACATATCTTGACATTAGTTGAATTCTAACATCTGTGAACAGGCGATTAAGTCAATGTGACAAACCCTGACTTCATTCAGCCTGAATGCTCCAGATTAGCCACTATGTGTCCACGCAGGAATGAACAGCAAAAAGGACACCTTGATGCTGACAGAACTAGTCATCCACTTGGCTCTGCAGAACAATAATTTGAATTTGTCAAGCCCTTTAGCCTGGGCCTGCTGTGTCAAGTGTCTCTTTTTTTGCCTGTTTTGGTTGATTGATGATTAAGGTGCTTTGATGTCTAAATTAAAACTCCAAAGCCAGCAGTCTTAGGCTGCACTTCAAGGCTGCTAGCCTGAGCTCAGGACATTTTTTATAACAGCAGTGTAAGCATATTGACAAGCTGTCTTTGTGCTGAAGCAAAACGGTGACAGATTGTATAATTTCTAGTGCATCCAGGCATCCCTAAATTACATTTCCAGTGAAGTAAACTGAAACAGGTGGTTGGATTTCAAATAACATTTCTGCTCATATGATCAGAAAATCTTATCAGGAACACATTTAGCATCTTGTAAAAACAAGAATTTATAATACAGACAGGAAAAAATTATTAATCCATGGTTTTCTGTTTCAGTGTTTCAGTTTTCGCATCATATTTCATAATGATGTTCATATTTATGAACATCATATTTCATAAATATGTGACAGAGACCCGTTTCTTTTAGTCACTGGCCTCTAGGGTTGAGCAGGATGAGAAGGGAGAAAATAAAAACATTTCCAAAGCTTCTTGTTAGACCGTTCTAGCAAAAAACAAAAATAATTACATCTTTGGGATGTCACCAAATCTCCATAGCAACCACTATACACTTTCCATATTTCAAGTGGTTGTTTGGGAGGGGTGCCAGAATAAAGCAATTTGTGTCATACCACTACAACATAAAAATTTGCATTTTGATCAACTTTATTGGGACTTTAACTAGGAATATTTGATTTGTTCAGATGAGCTTATGAACAACAACAACAAAAAAAACTTTTGGCATTTAAAACAAAAATGAGCATGTTTAAAAGGTCCATACTGCACACTGAAAATGGGTCATCACTGGATCAACAACAATCTTTAGTAAACATTTCACTTCTACTGTAGAAAACCTCTCTGGTTAGCTGAGGAGTGCTAGGAAAGAAAACTCTTTGTGGCAAAGGAAGGATTAACAAAACCACCGGTGATTTAAAGAAAGTTATATCCTGTTCCTATAACTGAAGAAAAATATTGAAAAGAAAAGAAAACATTCCAGTCCTTTTAGTTAGAAAGGAAAATAAAGTAATTTTTTAATCTTTAGAAAATTCTGTTTTCAACTGTATGTACAATGGTGAGCTGTTTTACCAAAAGGCCATGTTGCCTTTTCTATCTTGAAGCGTTCCTCTGTGTTACATAATATTTCTTCCCTCAGGAAACAGCAAGTTCAAGTTTTTCACATTTTTACTGGGAGCTGCAAAGAAACTTGTAGGGTCCTATTTCCCACCCTTTGAAAAATTGCACTTCATTCTACATTTTAATTTATATGAAATGTAGAATTTCATATAAATAAATTCTACATTTATTTATATGAAGTTAAAGAAGAACTATGCTTCTTCTTTACATTTTGCTTCTCCAGTCTGTTTTAATTTCCAGTGTATAACTTATTTGTTATTTTTGTTCCACTGTAATCTTTAGACTTTATTTCACATGTGTTCGTTAAGACAAACAACTAATCGATTCTGACTTCTGTCATTTAATTTTCCTTTAAGGTGCTTCTGTGTGAGTGGTCAATGCTAAATGAAGTGAAGACAATTACAGTGTTGTTAAAAATGCTCTACTGAAAAGATTACAAGAGGACGTAAAACAAAACCGTCAGCTCTAATGAAAACAATTAACTCCCAGGACTTCAGCTCACACCAGATGTCTTGAAGGACGTTTAATGTCTGCTGTTATGAGCCTCACGTTGCATCAATGGAATACTACCAGCAGTATTTTTCAGTGTTTGTCCCCAGGCACAGTATCCAGTGAAGATTGCACTTCCTTAGGGGGAAACTCACACATTTGTGCATATCCGCAGTGTGCTGTACGTGCAAATTAACATGAAAGAGGCAACCCAACTGGAAAATTCACGCTCGTGTAAAAACACACCAGCATGCAAACATGTCTTGTGTTTGAGTGTAATTTAGTCAAGATATTGATGTTATGTTGATTTGTTAAAATATTAAGAATCACTGATCTCATCCGCCCACCCACCCACACACACACACACACACACACACACGCACGCACGCACGTGCACACACACACACACACACACACACACACACAAGGAAAAAGCCATAACTACATGCCCCCACCTCTCCATCCCCACACCATGTCATAAACCGCCAGAGGATCGTAATAAGACATTGCAGCACTGTTGCAGCACAACGGGCAGGATAATTTGCACTCCTGTGGCTTTTACTTCTAACCATTTGCACACACACTTTTACACATGTCCACACACGCCAAACACACACTGGTAATCCACAGGTAGATGTTTTGGAGAATTTTTTTTCACTTAAATTAAGATAGAAATAAGTTCATTTTTCATTCAATCTTGACTGTGCAAAGATTCACAGCACACGTGGGAGAGAAAACCTGCAACTACTTCAACAAAATCCTACCTCTCCAGCTGGAGAGTTCTCACTCTAGTCAGCACACACACACACACACACTTTCAATCAGTCACTTGGCTTCCTCTGAGCTGTGGTCACTAGCCAAAAACAGCACCAAAAAAAAAAAAATCAACATTAACATCTTTGCTTCGTTTCTGTTCCAGATGAAACAAGTGTGAAAGCTTTACCTTGAGTCCCCTGCGGATCCTTTAGAAGCTGGACTGAACATCTCGCAGTCAGTGGATGGTGCAGCATCAGCAGAAGAGCAGAAAAAAGGAGAAAGAGATGGTGAGTGTGTATATCTGTGGGAAACAAGAAGAGAGAGGGAGAGAGAGTGAGGGGAAACGGAGCACATATAGGGGGTGGGTGCAGCAATGAAGCCCAGGGTAGGGCAGCATCATGAGATGAGAGACAGTGAGAAAATGTGTATGCGTGTACACGCGTGTGTACGTGTGTGTGGAAGAATTGGAGACAGTGTTACCATGGAGAGGGCTACGCCTAACTCCTTTAAAGCCTTTTAAGGCCAAATGATGAAAAACAGAGAAAAAAAAAACAGGTTGGGAGAAAAGAAAAGGGCAGGTTATGTTTTTAGGCAAAGGCAGAAAAGGACAAACTAAATGAGTAAAACAGAGTTGGTGGACAATGAAATAAATAAGGACAAAGAGGGAGGAAGAGATAAGGGCACTGAAAAGTTTAAATATCACAACTTGTGACAAGATATATCATTATCTGACAGAGACAAAAACATCGCATTAGCCTCTTTATATGCACATGTACAGACATGGCAAAAACAAAGCACAGACTCTGTCAATTCCAGGGTTTCAATGTGTTATCGTGGTCTTAACCAGGTTCTTAAATTATTCTAATTTAAAACTCTAAGGCAGGGGTGCCCAAAGTCGGTCCTCGCTGCGCTACTGCAAGGAGTCGATCTCTACGGGGTGAGGCAGAGCCACTCCCCCAGCAGCTAGTAGTAAACAGCTTACAGCCACGGCTAACTCCGGGAGCCAAGGTAGAAAAGCCTTTTCCCATAGTCCAAAAGACCTTTTTTTTTACTTTGTACCCCCAAACAATTTCACATTTTTTGTCATCTTGTTTTGACCTATGATGTTTTTTCAAAAATTGCATACAACTGAATGAGGAATTGCCTTCATTTTCATGCTAATAATGTTGTAAAACTGTGTTTGCAATATTTTTATATCAGTTTTAAAAATTTACAGTATATATTGTCATTTTAAATTATAAAAACCAAAAGCTGTGAATATTTGAGAATTTCACAGTGAAAATTTTTTTTTTTTTTTCCAAATTGGATTTTGTTTTTCTGTTACTCAAGGTCCAAAATGCAGCCCCAGTTTATCCAAAAGTAAAAACAAAGTGTAAATTCATAAAGTCCAGGTTGTCCTGAAAAACCTGATACCACACAAGGCAATATTATATATAGCATAATGGTTTCTATTAAGGTCAAATCAAAATTTGTCAAAAATGACCATTTATACCCTGAACCAAAGAGGGTTAATCTTAATTTATCAAAACATAGAACAGATTCAATTGGTGTCATTATTTATTACACAAGTCTCAGCTTAAGTTTAGTGGTAGGTTCACCTTCAGCCCTAAAAAAAAGAGCTTAAAACATTAATTTCCACAAAGCTATTACACTTTAATATTCTTAGTTTTCAGCTTGTTGGTGTGAAACTTGAAAAAAGATTAAATCTAATAACATATCCCCACTTTCTCTTTGTTCTTATATGTACAGACAGACGAGTGGATGGAAAACACTGAAAAAGTGCTGTTTTTAAATACTTAGTACTTTGTAAAACATCCTTCTACTATGATTTCCCCTGCTAGTCTTTCAGAGTATGTTTCTCTGAGCTCTTCACATCTAAAGACAGAGGTTTTAGTCAATTCTTCTTTGTAAAACAGTGTCTGTGAATGCCAATTGTCAAGTTTTATCACTGCATTTAAGTCCAGACTTTGACTGCCATTCTAGCACATCAGTACAGTTTGATATGAAACATGTCATTGTACTGTGGCTCAAAGTTTTCAATTATTGTCCTAATGGGCAGTAATCCTTTGCCCCACTTTCAAGTTTTTTTTTTTCTCAGCCTTTAGCTGGCTGTCATCCAGCATTGAACTGAATGACAACTGTCACAGAAGGATTTTCTATTGTTTTGGTAAGTTTGTGACTGTGCCAAAGTCACAAACTTGATTTGTACAATGTTCAAAGCATGAGATACTAACCTCCTGTTGTTGGCCAAACAAATGCTTCAAAGTTGAATTCTGTTTTTTTTTTTTACTTTTGCTTTATTTTTATTTTCTTGTTTTATGTTTTTAAGTGCTGCGGATGGCTGGTTGCATAACCCATATCTCACCACCACATCACTCTCTCAACCTGTTCCACATTTTTCAGATTCATAATAGTGCAGATTTTTCATAAATCTGCACTACTGTGTGATGGTCCATAACACCAAATACCAGTACAATGCAATATATATAGAGATAATGGGATACATTTAGAGATGTTGAAGGAGTATAGATACAGTTTAAGGCATGGTAAGTCTTTTATAGCATGTGTTTGATTCAATGGGAGTTACAAAGAAAAAATAACTTTTTATCTGCTTAGCATGTTTTGATGGTAAATAAACATCAAATATTCCAAAAATGCTAAATTGCATGAATACACAGTGAACATGATGTGACTTTCTTCAGGATTGGTGAATTCACTGCTTTAACCTCAAAAGATTGTGCTGAAAGGGGTTTACTCTAAAGGTCAGTGATTCTGATATCTAACACACAGGGTCAGTGGCACACACACTCAAGCAGCTAACACCACGGGATAATGGTTGTGTTTTATTCAATAAAGTGGATTCCCTTTTGCAATACAAAAGCTATCAATTCAGCTGCACATGCATGTGTGTGGCATGTGACTGATGTGTAGCTCAGAGGCTGCAGCTTTCCATTAATGGTTCTAAACAGAAAAAGCATCAGCCCCTTTAAACTGTTTCTTATTGATTCTGTTTTTTTTTTTTTGTTTTTTTTTTTTTTGCCTGCAGCTCTAGCAACACACATGGACAGAGAAGTCTGACTGAGAGAGAAAAAGCAAGCGTGGATAGCGGGTTTAATTAAATCTTTGTTTCTTAATTAATAGCGAAAAGCAGACCAGGTGAATACTCACACAGTGTTGGTCATTCTTTGTCCAAATCACGCTTTTTTTATTTGTTGAATTAATTTTGAGAATGCTTTCCCCCTGATTTCCACACAGCTTAATTCTTAGGTCTCCTTTGTTCTAATTGGTCCAACTGGTTGGCGTTGTCTTGGAAACCAGTTTAAAAAGTGCTGGCTTGAGTTCTGCCAAAGGTTCAGATAAAATTAGCTGCAGTGACCATTTGGAGCCAGTATGGCATTATTTATGCACACAGAGAGCAGTTAACACACAGAACACCATGTTGCTGAACAGTGAAATCATTTGTTTTGTTTTAGTCAATAATGTTCCAGATCTAACATTTGCAGAGGACATGAACTCAAACTCCTCTGAATAGAGATAAAAGGTCTTACATTAAAGAAGGGAGAATACCCAAACCATACATTATTTGTACAGATTGAATAACTATTTTTATGATCCAAACCACAGGAGTGTTGGATTGTGACAGCTTGTATCACTGCTGCATGGTGTCTGCCATAGTAACAAGTCTCCCCCATAGGCCCAAATCTGTCTTACTAACAAATGATGTGTCAGAAGCTTAGTCAGGGCAAGCTGATGGCACCTGCCATAGCCTATATGCCCAATTATTTATAGGCTGTTCTTTCATACAGTTAGTTTTTCTTGACATAATGAAAACATCAAACCCTGCAAGTACCGTCTTTGATTTCCGTTTGCCTTCACAACTTCCTGAATCTTCATTGCATAGCTTCACCAGGGTGTCAGTGAACTATTCTGCTTGTGGAGCCAGTTTGAGATGATTTGAGCTTTCTGGCATGGAGCATTATCCTGCTAGAAGTAGTCATCAGAAGATGGTCACTGTGTTCATAAAGGGATGGAGACAGTGAGCAAAAATGCATAGGTAGTCTGAAGAGTTTAAAACATCAGTTGATACTAAGGTCTCCAAAAGTGTCTGACAGCAGAACTACCCATTTCCCACCTGACTAGTTGCATTTGAAATACTGGGATCAATTGTCATTAGAGGAAGCAACATTTGTCATTTTAGTTTCTGTTGTCTTTCTAGCATCTTGAACTAGTCTTCACATTCTTTTCTAACATCAATACGACATTTTCAATCACACAACTGCTGCTTGCTGGATACTTTCATTTTTCAGACCATTCAGTGTAAACCTGAGAAGCAGTTTTATAAAACATATAAAACTTTTCTTGAATTAATGGCACCCTGGGTGAGCCCATACTTCTGTAAATACCAACCATTCAAAATGCAGGAAATGATTCAGAATAAAATGTAGTAATGGCTGATGCATGTTAACATTTTGTATTAGTATGCACTTTTCTTTTGCTTTATCCTCTTCAATCCTTTACATTTTACAATCTGGACCTTCTATGACACCATTTATTATCATGGTGGACTGCTGTAAAGATAACTAGTGGCAGTAAACGTACTCCCCAACAGCAAATGTTGCCTTCCTAATGCAACTCCTCTACCAAAGCAGCATGACACCAAATTTACATACTTTAATTGTGCTGTATTTCAACTTGTGAAATATAAAGCTTTCTTGTTTTATTTTGTGTTGTTCAAGAAATGTGTTTATCAGAGCTGCAGCTTTACTGCTCCAGATTCTGCAGCAATGATCTTGTGTAGGAGGAAGGATGCTCCAGCAGGCTCTTTGTGTCTTCTTTTCTCTACAGAGTCCAGCTATTACTCAGTTGCAAGGTTTATTTAATAGTATTAACAATTATTATTATAATGATGATATCTTTGTAATCAAGATATGATCATAATTTGGTTGTGTCCATCTTTTGTCTTAATCATCTGGCGAATTAAATTGTATAAGTTGTCATCTTGCTTTAAATTTATAATTGATTATTGATCCAGAGAAGCCAAGTTCAAGGGAGAAGGTACAAAAATAATAAAAAAAGAAACTTCTATCGTTTGAAATCAGGTAATGTGTATGCTATAGCCAAACCTTCATTATTCTCATCACTCAGTATCTGGTTGGGTCGCCTGAAACCCAAACAGAGGGGGGTTGGACTCTGGTTTATGTCAGTAAAACATGTTTCAAATGTTTCTGGCTCTTGTTCCATTGTATGCAAATATAGTTCAAAGTCAATGTTTCAAAGAAAAGAAATCTGAGAGAAAGTACAAAGAAAGCAATCTCAGACGCTGCGACATGTTGCTTCTGATTTTAGGAGTCACTGCACACTTAAGAAATAAAAATACATGACAGGTAGACCTGCTTTGAAGAAAAATGTTTAGACAGAATTTTTCAATACTAATAAATTATGCAGTTTAGGTTCTCTTTATTTTTTTCTAACTATATTGGAAATGCAAACAAATGAAATCAATAATGAGCCGCAGAATAATTAAAGGTGCACACACAGGTAAACCAAGATAATAATATTTTTTTACTTTACAATAAAAGCAAAGGCAATAAAAAATAGAAGAAACAAGTAAAAATTAACAGTTTATCGGTTCAAAATATTAGAAAACCTTCTGATAACGATAACTAATATTGTAATGACTATATCAGGTGTTTTTTCCTTTGCATCTGACACAGATGCAGTATCAGGATAAAGGGAAGTGTGGGGGCGATTTATGTTCCAGAGATGGAAATATGAAAGATTAATAACATGAGATTGCAAAGATAATGTGCTGTCTAGGATGACACCCAGAGTCTTAACCTGAGGGGAGAGGAACATGTAGGAGTTGTTGATGGTGAGAGAGATTTTGTTAGCTTTTGATCATTTAGATTTTGTACCAATGGGGAAAATTTCAGTTTTATCGTCATTAAGTTTGAAGTGAACCAAGATTTTACTTTAGATAGGCAGTTGGAAAGAGATGAGGCTGGAAGAATGGATTTACTAGATTTACTAGAGAGGCAGAACTGGGTGCCAGTCGCAAAATCATGAAAACAGGTGTTAAATGTATGAACTATGGCCTGTGGGGAGGATGTAAGTGATGAAGAGGAGGGGCCGAGGGACGGAGCTCTCCAGGGACGACAGAGATGACAGAGATGACAGAGGGAAGTTGAGATCTGAACGACTGGAGTTGGATGACCAAACTGCGACCTCAGAAATATGACTCGAAATTCATCTGGTGGTGCAGGAAAAGTTGCGAGAGGAAGGAAAGCAAAGAAATTAAGCTTAGTTACTGGTGGAGTTTTTGAATCATCACTTAATATAAAACAACTTTAAGGGATTACACAACTGTTAGTTGAATAGAAGTGTGGAGGTATTTTGGTATCTGGTGATTTAGTGAGTTTGTTTCTGTTGTTTTTTTGTAAGAGAATCACAGTGTTCCCTTCATTGGAACAAATAATACAGCAACCTCAGAGTCCTAGAGCATCAGTCGTCACATTGCAACCCAACAGGACATTCCCAGCTTCCACACACACTGTCACGCAAACAGCTGAGGAAAGAAAACATAAGTTAGTGTCTCAATAAGGTCAAACATCAGTGCAGGTGCCAAGAAAGAAGTTAAATCTGGTGTTTATGTTTAAAAGACAGTGATCACCTTTCTCAGCTCTGAGCCACGATGTAGCCTTCATAGCAAGAAGTTCCCATTCAACCTTCACATCTTTTTGATATCCATGAAGCCAAATTAGAGCCAAAATGGTGCCCCATACTTTCCTTTTGGCCTAGTTCACCAAAATAAAAGAAAAAAAAAAATGTTGGAAAAATAAAAGAAAACCTAATATGGAATCTGTTTTCTCTGTGATTCTGAGTTCATTTTATGTTCTTTTCCTCATGTTTTTGCTGTAAAATTTCATGCTTCATTTTGCTGCTCAAATATAGCTCATCTTTTACGTGACGCCAACCCACCGATGAAGGCCATGTTTTTACCAACTCCTCTATGCTTTTTCCAAGAGCAGCAGCCAAACATGGATCAAGCAGCCAGCAGCCAGAGGCATCCTGCAGCGAAACGAGCTCCAGCAGTGGATCTCTGGCTGGCTTTGTGGGCTCGCAGTCTCCTTTATCACAAAAACATGTTTTTGAAGAGAATATCAAAAGCTGAAATCAAAAATACACCTTAAACATGTTTGCATAAATTTGAAAATACGATTATGCCGACTGCTGTTAAAAAGACAGATCCATCCTGCTGCTTGCTGGTACAGAATTAAAATTGTAAATGCAAATTGCATTTATAACGTCAAACACTTAAAACAAACAAAAAAAAAAATTCTTGTTTTCTTACCTGTATTATCAGTAGATTCGCTTTGGCTCTTCTTGAAGCTGGAAGCTTTTGGTAAAAAGAAGAAAATATATATACATATATAAAATTGATTTGTTAATTTTTTAATCTGTTTTACTACATTTAAACTTAAAACAAATATGAGCACATTTTCCCAAGTGGTTGAAAAACATACTGAGCCCATGTTCATCTTTGCTGTCATTGTCACAACAAAATTACTTGTTATTGTGGGACTTTTTACCTCCGGTCTAAATAAATAGCTGCCTAAATTAAGGGGTTGATTTTTCTAGATTTTTCAGTTCGAGCTTATGCAGAAAAAGAGACGCAGTTATTTTATGGCTTTTTACTCATTTCTAAAAAAACAAAACAAAATGTGCACTAAATAGGGGGAATGTGGCAATGTCTTTGAACATTTATACAAGCCTTTCAGGCGATTACTTCATGCATTTAGAGAGATAAATACAAGCAAGAACAAACTAACAAATAAAACCACATGTTGAATATATATTATTTTTGAACCATGTTAAATAAACATCTGATATCCGTATGTTTCTTGAGTCAAAAATATGTTGCTTACCTGAAAATACATTATTTTTCCAAGCTTTTCCTGAAGATAAGAAATAGATTTAAAAAATTACTTCACTCATAATTTTTAAATAAAAAAAATATGTATATAAATATAATGATAATGACACATTTGGTGAATTAAATTAGCAAGGTGAAACAGCATAATAACTAATACAGCCAATGTCCTACAGGCCAGATACTTATCCAACAGTGCCCTCTGCAGGCCAAAATGTGACAATACATACAGGCCATCCCACGTATAAAGGAGGAAATGTCAGGGCTTCTTGCTTACCGAACTTACTAGCTGATGTTCTTTTCCTGATAGACGAGCAAATGCGTCTGAAAACTAAAGAAAAAATAAATTATTTAAAATTCATTGTGTTTTATCAAATAATAATAAGAAAAAAACATTTTGTTAACATTCCCAAGCTGTCTGACACACAATACTTAGTTTGATCTCTTAAAAAAGGTTCAAATGTCAAAAAAGGTTCAAACTTACTGTTTTTTTCACCCCATGAATCATCAAACATCAGACCCATCAAACCACCACGAAGCACCGGCACTGTACCAGAAAACAGTAAAGATTTACACATCATTAGATAAAAAACAAAACATTCCCTCCATGAAACAGGAAGTACCAACAAAAGGACCTCTGATCAGAATTATGTACTCAACACACAACATGTAACAATTTTAAAAAATGCCTCTTTTCAGACTGAGCCACATGTAGCCACTCACTGTATGTAGGATTCTCCCTGTAGATCAGCGGACCTTGAACAGGTTCCCCATTGCTTTTGTTGACGGCAATGAAGGCGGTGAAGATGCTGCTGACTCCAGACTGGACACTGAGGTCCATCACCTTCTCTATTCCTTCAGCCAGCATCCCGTGCTCCCTTTGCTCCTGCTCCAGGGAGCGGATGAGAGTACGAGCAGCCAGCCTGTGGATTGTGGAGCTGGGAGGAAACAAAACAAATAATAAATAAAATACTTCCCCTTGTACGTAGGGAAAAAAAATAGCTCCATGTGTATTATTCTGTCCAAATTTAAATTAAAAGCAACCATTCTTTGAACATAATATTTTATCACCAAAGTCGTTAATACGCTACCAAGTGAACGACCTATCTTCTTTCTGGTCAATGTCTAGATCGCATGCAGGCTGTAGAGAGAAGTGCAGCTGGTTCTGACATGGATGACCCGCTGTGGTAAACCTCACTGTCAAACACCCATCAGCTGCTTCAGAACACTGAGAAAACACAACAGAAAATCCATGTGAATTGATTGTATACCAAAAGAAAAGTACATTTATAGTCAGTCCCAGAACTGTGTTGCTCCTTGCCTCTCCGGTGAGTTGAGCAAAGACCAGTGACCTCTGACCCTGGAAAAGTGCTGTAAGTGGCAGAGACAGAGCGGTGGCAGACACACCCTCGGGTAAATCCCACGACAATGAAATGTCAGTGACGAGTGGCTGCAAGGCGAATCTCAGGGACTGCATCACCTGAGGAGAAATGTAAAATTTCTCTCAATAACTTAATCATATCTAAACTGTGAACATGAATGGTGAGAGATTATCATTTTGAAAAATAAATTCAGGTTACTTTAGCTCTCTTGCTAAACAAAATAACAGACTTTAAACATTTCAATAGATTTTCAGACCTTAAGTTCATTTTTTTGAATATTGTTTGTCTTTTTTTCAGTGTGTGTAAATATCTGGGTTGAACTGTGTGACTTTTCTGGGGAAAACATTTCTGTCTGCATGCAGAGTCACCATGTGAAACTCCTGACTTGTGGAACTAAACACAGACTTTCAGATTAAAACTGAAGTCGTTTCCAAAAAATGATCAGTAATGTAATCATTAATGATTGCCTCCAATTTATTATTTAAACTGATGCCACTAATTTGTTCTGCATTGTTTGGAGATTATCAAAGTTTTTTTTTATTTTTTTTATTCTGTCTTCCATTTGCATTTTTAGTGTTCTGTATTTGTTAATGCACTGAAGTTGCCTAAATAAAAAAAAAACCACACAACTATCCATCCATCCATCCATTTTCTGTGCACCCTTGTCCCTAATGGGGTCGGGAGTTGCTGGTGTTTATCTCCAGCTAACGTTCCGGGCGAGAGGCGGGGTTCACCCTGAACAGGTTGCCAGTCTGTCGCAGGGCAACACAGAGACAAACAGGACAAACAACCATGCACACACACACTCACACCTAGGGACAATTTAGAAAGACCAATCAACCTGACAGTCATGTTTTTTGGACTGTGGGAGGAAGCCGGAGTACCCGGAGAAAACCCACGCATGCATAGGGAGAACATGCAAACTCCGTGCAGAAAGACCCTGGGCCGGGAATCGAACCCAGAACCTTCTTGCTGCAAGGCAACAGTGCTACCAACTGTGCCACTGTGCAGCCCCCCACACAACTAATTAAATGAAATTAAATTATTCTTAATGCAAAAAATAAAACATGAGAATCTTTTCAAGTTATATCTCACTTTTGGTTGCATCCTTTCTTTTCCTATGATGAACTGAGCGTGACCTCCTCCCTCTCTGGCCATCCCATTGATAAGTTCAGAACTGGCACCTTCTCCAATCCCAAAAGAGAAACACCTAGAGTACAGAAGCATATGCTTTCTACACATTTGTAAAATTTGCCACATTTTATAACACATACAAATTGCACTGGTGTCCAGACCTGGACAGTATTGTATTGTAGTGGTGTTTACCTGTGAAATTCAGCATATTCCTTCACCTCATCCAGAACAGCTTTTGTGTAATCCACTTCACCATCAGTAAAGACGAAGAGCTAAAAATAAGAAGAAATTATTTAAAATTATAACCTGAAGGGAGAAAAAACTGTTTTCAGATTAAAAACTTTAGACATGATACAAGAGTACTGGATCTGACAAATTTTCAGCTTGATCAGCTGATGATAACACTGCCGTTTTTACTGACTTAAAGTGATCCGTTTTAGCATCAGAGAGGTAATTTAATAAGAAGAGAGAGGAAGCAAAGACAATACTTTAAAAGACAACTGAATTTTCTACAACATGTCTGCAGTTAATGCAGGCTGTGAGAAAGTCTAAACAAACTGCACAAAGTTGCCCTCTAATATCTTTTGAGCTTTCAACCTGCCTACTATGGATTTTGAAATCTCAGATTTAAGCTACAAATCTACGCTTTAGATTAAAGTGTGTGCATAATAAATGAAATCCCAACAGATGTTGACCACACTGAAATTTAATGTTTTAATAAATTAGGGGTTGAAACTTATCTGAACACATTAAAAGCTTAGTCGTAAATTGAAATATAAACAACACAGTCCAATTAATGGCTTACTCTCAGCAATGTTTAAGGAGTTAAACAAAAAGATATGACTTACTTAAAATTTTTAATGAAATAAACTTGAATACTTTAAAGAGTTGAAATATAAAAATTCCTAACCCCTGCAGTAAGAGAGAACTGTGCTATGCTTAAGTTTTCCTGCTAGTGTCAGCTTGCTGCCACATGTGTGTTTGTGCATTACTTGTCTGGGATGTTTAGGAAGACAGGGCTGTCTGTAAATTTGTCGCAGAGGCTCCAGGATCTCCGATCCTCCCAGATTAGCGCCCATCTCCTCAACTTTTTTTATAGCCCGTTTAAGGTTCTTCTGATTGTACTTGGCGCTTTTACTGTTGGAGAAAGAGTGCACACTTACTGCAAGTTTGTAGATCTGTTGAATCAGATTATCTATGAATGTCCATATTAAACTCTTTCTACATGTATTGGTCCCCCTGGTAAAATTGTGTAAAAAGCCTTAAAATAAAATAATCTAATTGCAGTTTTGTGTGCAATGTCACACACACTTAAAAATAAAAATTAAACATATGTACCCAAAGGATATGAAGTCCTACTGGTTGTGAAAAGTATTAACTGCAGAAATGTCAATAAATGTGTCAATCGTTTCTTAACATAAGAGTTTCTTCTAACTAAATACATGTAGTTGAAATAAAGTGGAGATTTTGCCAGCATATACATATTTATTTTGTCTTAATCTTAAGGCTTTTGGTGAAAGTTTAGCAGGGGAATCAATAGAAGTACCGCTGTATGCACTGTCCAAACTTACGGGAAGACTTGTTCGTAATGATCTCCAAAACCATAAATATTGAAATAGCAGCCCATGGGTAAACTCTTCAACAGGAGCATCAGAGTATCCTTCAAGGAAAAAGAAAAGAACGTAAATCCCACGATAAGACTAGAGGGCCATAAATCATAAAATGTTTCTTCTAAAAGATGACCTTGGCACTAGCTATGCGACTCTGATGACTTCCACAATATATCGGGAGATCCATGCTCCCTGATCGATCCAATAAGAACACAAACTCTCCACAGGAGGTGAAATTAGACATCACAGATTCAGGAAATTCAGGATACAGGCTCACCATTACCACCGGATCACCCATCAGAGTGCCTGAAACAAATGTGAATGCCACGTACAATCAAAAGCTTGTTATTCCTCCTGTGATTGTATACAACTAATCAACAACATGGACAAAGTAAGCCTTTAGTTTGAAAAACACCATCATAATTAGTTTTCCCAGTCTCAATACTAATAATGGATGCAAGTCTATTGATTTTTAGGCTTTGTGCCTAATTGTTTAGCCTCTGACATTAGCTAGCTTGGGTTATTTTCCCACTCTAACATGCAAGTTCACATTTGCAAGATAGGTGAGGCTTAAGTTCTACTTATTTTCTTTATTATTGATTTATTTCTTCATTTATTTTTGTAATGTCTGATTTTAATAAATTTGTGCACTAAAACTAGACTTTGTCGCTTTTGAACTCTGAATTTGTTTTTTTAACCAGTTTTTTGATAGACTCTGCATATGTGAATTAGCTTATCATTAAAACCTGGTACAGAACATTATATTGTGACGTTTATCCATGATCTGTACACTAAAGTTTGTTACTTTCTAGGAATTATTATCCATGCAGACAACACCTTCTTTAAAACTCAATTTGAGATTCCAGAATGAAGGCTTCATATTAATATTTTTTTTTTAATCTGACAATTAAACTGTAACAATAGCACAATTAGCAAGAATGACATGGGTCATGGTAGTGGCATTGTTCATGCTTGTTCTTTCACTTGACCAGGAGAGACAGATAATTGGCATCGTAGTGGACTTTCAAACAGTAATGCCAACTCTGAAAATTCTCACCAATACACACTGCATAAAAAGTGTTCCTCATACTTGTGCTTTAGAGCATTAATTACAAAGATAAGTGGCTACAAACTTTTACAATACTTCTAAGCTGTTTTAAAAGAAATAAAACATCTCCTAATCTTGTAAAAAGGATAAACAAATCATAAACCATCTCTACCCACCAGGTTTGGCAGAGGCCTGTCCTGTCTCCACCACAGCAGAGGGTCGGTGGGCATCTTTGTAATAAATCAGTAGCTCAATGTCTCTGTCAATCTTGTGTCCTGTAGCCAACTTCACCTATAGTTCAAAAACACAAAAATAGAATTAAAATGATTTATGTACCAATCACATCCAGCAGTATCATCAGCTCTCTACCCACCGTGGCCTGAGTTTGATCAGCATTGAGGTACTGAAGAGGCTCCAGAGGACAACTGGACTCTATTTTAGAGATTGGACGAGGAGAGGACACTTGGGCAGAAAAGGACAGACTGTAGGGAACCAGAGAGGCTGGAACTGAGGTCACCTGGACACTGGGACCTTCACTACCTGTTAACACGAGACAGAACAGACATAAAGTGTGTTTTAATAGCGTTAGCACCCTTGTCAATTTTGAAGAGTCATTTCAGAACTTTATCCACTTTTAATGTAACATTTATCTTGTACAATTCAGCTGCAAAACATTTTAATCTTTGAAGGTTTAAAAAAAATGTTTGAAGAAATGCACACTTTTATCACCAGGTTGTCGCAGTTTGTCAAATTAAACAGGATAAAAGTTTCAATGAGAGAGTTGGCAAACTTTGCATGTTACATTATAGAGAACCTCACAGCTTCTACAACCTAAACCAACACTATCCTTCAATTACTGTACCACTGAAACCAGAAATTCACAGACACTGTCAAAAAACACATCCAATAAACCCAGGGTTTCCAAAACAATGACTGTATCACTTGGGCTTCTTCTGACTGTTTAAAGAAATAGCAGTCATTCTGTATATTAACTTCTGATTCTGAAGACATTAATTAAAAAATATCACCTACATGTCCTTCATCTCATTATTGTGGCATTTGGCAAATAGAAATAGTTTTGGTAATTCTAGCTAACCTAAAGCAGAGAGAAGTTTGGTTGGATGTAACTTCAGGCAGTGAAAAAAGGTGCATGTGGCTTTTTCTTCAGTGTATGTAAACTTCTGGTTTCAACTGTTTGTCTGTCTTGAGCAGAAGAAAGAATTAAGTAACTTGGCTCAGTTTGTTGACATTGTATTCTGCAAATATTTCATACTTGAGACATCTGCTTGGAGCTATTCTGCAATAACAGGAAATGACTACCATGTGTTGCGTAATAAAGCTGAACCCTACACACAGTGGAAATTTTAACCACTGTATGGCCCCAATCTTTGCTAAAGGTAGAAATTCCCAGAAAGAATTCATGATTTTTTGTGTTTGTTCATTCAGAACTCCAGTAATGTGTTAGAATTTACACCAAGATGAAAAATTAGCCATTTATTCCTAATACAAAGCTCAAATGTGACCTCATTACCCAACATTTTCTTTCACAGTGGATGACAGCAGCAACTGTGTGAAGTTTGGCATTTTTAAGTATTTTGCTAAGTATTATCAAGTTGATTTCTGACTGTTTCCCTACCATGAGGTTGGTATCGAGGGTTGAGAACAACAGGCAGACAGAACCTCAGCCCATCATCAGCCTGCACAGCCAGCTCAGTGACGTACTCCAGCCTGATGGAGGCGCTCTCTCCTGGAGGCAGACATCCCACCGTCAGAGAGAAGATATCTGGACTCTCGTCACTCTCCTCCAATTTGAATACCTTCTGACCAGAGCTCACCGCGTCATCATACACCTGCCGAGCCTGGAGTCCACAAGAAATATGTCGGCAATGTCCACTTCACTGTGATTTAGCTCCCTTATAGAGAGGACATATGAGTCCAGCTCACCTGCTGTCTGTCCATCACCTCAGCTACAATGTGTGTTTCTCCAATCTGAGCACTGAAATGACACACAGCAGCATCTCCAGGCAGAGGGAAGACAAAAACGGTCTCCAGAGGTTTGTCTTCCTTATTCTCAAAGTTCAGAGTGGAAACCACCGTAGCCACATGGTCCTTCACCTCCAGCAGAACATCAATGCTCTTCAGAGGAACTGAGAAAGAAAGATCTGATTGTTGCAATAAAGGTCTTTTGGATGTCAAATGACAAAACACACTGAAACATTATTTCAAACTATCTTTGAAGTCAGGCTTAATATTATGATTTGCATCATGGTATATTAAGATAAGAATTTTGTTGCTTCTAAATTTTGTTTCTAAGACTACAGCCATCCAGTTCTACCTAAACAGAAAAATGTCTAAAAATAATAAATAATAAAAAACTACAAATAAAGCTTTTGCACATTACCTGAATCTTTTTCAAGGGTCAGCAGACAAAATAGGTTGGACATCCTTCCTGAACTGAGTTTGTGAGAAGGAAACAGTTTATTGGAAAATTATAAAGTAACACAAACTTAATTCGAGATTTAGACATTGTAACTGATTGATAGGTTAACATAATTGAAGGTTTACAGTGTTACAAATATGAATCTTTTAAACCTTTAAATCAGAAGGGCTCACGCTGTAACTCTGTATTGTTTACTACATTTTAAAAGATAACGCTACACATCCTGGCTGCTGTAGTTACCCCAAAACACACATACCTTTACAACAACGTGCCTGTGTTCAGGAGACAGGGGCAGTCAGCTCTTCAGAAGGAAGTTTTCTTGTGAATCCTTCAGGTTTCAGTGTCTGTTATTTACTCAAGTCTCGCACAGCGTCACAGTCACTCCTCATGTGAGCGCTCGTTTTAATACATGGGATTGGAGAAGGGGGCGGTGCTATTTCCTCGGTTCAGATACTACCCACAACCACCAGGGGGACAGGTTTGCCAGGGGGACAATAAATGGATTATTTCTAATTTTTACCAATAAACTCGACTTTTACATGAATGTATTAAAATGAAACTATTCTAATCTATTTACATTTTTTAATTTATCATTTAAGCATTTCATTCTTTGGTTAATAGTCTACTTTGAGGGTTCCCTTTATTGAATTGCTTAAAAATATTCTCAAGAATTAAAGGATTTTGCTGAGTTTGACTGTCATGTGGCTTTACCTATTAGTGAGGGATTGTGGATAGAATTTATGATCAGTGTTAGTTATTTTAGTGATTTTTTTAGCATTGTTCTTTTAAACATGTCTTGTTACAGTTGTCCAATATCTATTTGAACTGGGTCTTACTTGGGAGTTAAAATTCTAAAATGCCTTCTTTGTGTTATTATTTCATCACATTTCATTCTCTTTTCTGTAATTTATAATGTTTAATAACATTGAAATACGAAATATGACCACAGATTATATATA